>JAODJU010004446.1:0-36480 GCA_026776725.1 Gnathonemus echidnorhynchus
CTTCCCCCCTCACCCCCCCCCCCCCCCCCTGTCCTTGACCTTAAATATCCACTTGTTTGGTCAATATTTTTCAGTTCAGGTCCAGAGAGCCTACAGTAGCCAGCTGTCAACCAGCAGACCAGGTGAAACAAAGTGAAATGAAACCTTATGCCTTTGTTCCAGACACCTTTCCTGTTTGCTTCTCCATAGCTGAGGATTTAATTCAGTACTAAAGTACCTCCCTTAGCCGCAAAAAGACGTGCAACTGCAGGAAAGTTTACATGGTATTTAATCTGACATTAAGCAGTATGTTTTACTCATTATGTATTTGTTATGTAAGTGGACTGAAGTGTTTAATTTACAGACATTCAAAGGATTACAGAATATAAAAGAACACATCCACGTGTACTTAATGACAGCATACCATGACCTCCTAATGGATAAGCGATTGGAAGATGAAGATAAATTTATGGAAATTCCACAGGAAAACTTGGGTTTCATTATTGGTCACAATCATGTTACTGAAGTATTGGAATTCTTTGATATTTTTGAACACTTTCCTATTCATTGAACCCATCCCAGACAGCATAGGGATCGAGGCTCCTTACTCCCTGGATGGGGTGAGGTTGAAAAAATGTAATTTACTGACACAAACTGGCATTATAGTGCTCATGCTCGCTTCCAAGAAAGTGAGCTATAGGGAGAAAGTGAACAGACATTTCAAAGCTCATGATCCCTAACATATACTGTTGTGTAATGAATGTTTGCTTGGGCTGGCACTAAAACTTTCATGTGTGCTCTGCCCAGCTTCGGTGGGGGGGTCACAGAGGGCTACTTTACTAGGTCTGGTTTTGAAAGCAACAGTATCAGCAGGGCTTTCGAGTTCTGCCCCCAAACGGATGCAAGGGTCCGATCCTGTGTTTTCGGGCCACAGAACACAGGCCTCTGCGTAGCTTTCACCGCTGCATGTGGTGGAATTCTTTAGCCCCCATGTTTATCCAGTCAGAGAGCTGTGGCCACATGTGGGAGCCCTTAAATCCCTTCTTAAGCTTAAACACTGGATCGGGCCATACCTAAGATTTAGGATGGAAGTATAGTGTGCTCTGTAATTTCATTCCAGCTCCTCTGAGACTTCGGTAACTTTACTGCAGCACTTGTAGCATTTGCCCAAATTGCATTTCCCTTCTCAAGCTAGATTATATAGATGTCATTGTAGGTTAGTGCAAACTGTATCCACGGCGACGGAAAACTACCAGCCATCTTTAGATGACTTTAAGCGGACGGCATGTCGAGGCAAAGCGAGAATGAAGAAGACGTGGCACCCAGAGACCCGTCTTCATCAGCCTCGCCAGTAAATGCAAATAGCATCCTCTGCCTCCTCTGCCCGCCCACAGCGCCCAGGAAATGCACCCGTATATGGTGGCATTGACTTCAAGCCAGGGCCCCCCCCGGGCCCCCCCACCCTGTAGGCGACATCGGCGACCACCTAGGGGGCGCAAAAGAGCGAGTGAAAAAAATAAATCAGAAGAAATACCTCTGATTGCATTCTGTGACATTACAATTATTTACACTAGTTTTAATATTTCAGTAGGAGTTAGCAGCTGGATACCATGTGCTATTGGAATGGCTTTAGTATAAATGGACTAACAGAACTTGTTTTCTGCTGTTCTGGGGGGTGAGGGGGAAGCCGACTGATGGGGCAGGGGGTGTGTGTGTGTGGGGGGGGGGTTACCAAGGCCTTAAGCACATCCACATGATGACCTTGTGCACATGGCGGTGAAAAACGGCAGCAGCAGGTACGGCGTGTGTGAAACACACAGCTCAGAGGAAAGGAATGGTGTCGACAGGAGAATGGTGCACAGATAAGGCGGCTCACACTTTGTCAGACTGAAAGACGCATGCTGAGCCCTTGTACTCTCATTGCATCATCTGCAAAGCAGACGGCAAGAATTTCCTCGAGGCAGGGAAAATGTTTTTTCTTCGCTAGGTCACCCGCCAAAACCACAGATAGGTTGAAATAACAACTGAAAAGGCTGATATCACGTCCTTCAGAACAGCAGATGTCAGGCTTTGTCGGAGTTCTGTTCATCGGGGGAAATTGGCGATGTAATGAGAGGAAACACAGAAAACGCTACGTGATCCATTTACGTGTTGAAAGAAAGGGATTCACTTAGGAATGATAATCTGTAATTTTAAAGAGGTCATTTCTCAGCTGTGAAGTGAATTGTCTCTTCCTTGTAGAGAAGATCAGATAATTTACTTTAAGTGCATTTTGTTATCCTCAATGGTGATAAGTTACCATGATCTGGCTAAACCTCTATCCACATCTAGCAGAAAGAGATCTCCAATATAGATAGAGATGGTTATACACAGGCAGTTCACATAGGCCATGTGGATGTAGGTCTCTCAGTACTTCAGTGAGGTGAGAACCTTCGTAAGGTGGAATGTTTGGCGATGTAAATAGGGAGCTGTGGAATATTTTAAAGACAGACAGTCTAGTGGGCAGCAGGATTCCAGGAGGAGATGGAAGTTGATGATGGCAGCAGGATGAAAGGGTGAAGGAGGTTTAGAGTGTCACCAGCTGTCAGCTCAACCCTGGGGAGGATCCCTGAGGAACTCACCCTGTCTCTCCCACCCCCCCTGGAGAAGCGGAAAAGTTATAGGAACGTGGGTTACAGGTGAACATGTGCCCCCCAGGTGGACTTTGAATGGCTGATAGGTGGGGGTGGGGTGACACTGCAGAGCACGACCTCTGCTGCCTCATAGAGGGGGCTCCGTGTGTGGGATGGGGGGTCTCTGTGTGAGGTGCTCAACAGGAATTCTTTCTCCAGTCATAAACGCACAACTGCCCCCCCCCCCCGGGAGGACATCATCATAAACCCTAGGCCTAATCTATTTTAATACATTACTTTCGTACTCATAAACCAGTTGGAAAACATTATGAGATGTGGTGCAATATGTTTTGTTTTTTTTCTCGTATTTCAGCTGTTTTAAAAGGGAAATTGGTTTAACAGAGTTTTCCAGCTTTTAATGGCGAAAGCCGCATTTAGTACTGGTTATAAAGAGGGAGTTTTACACTAAATGGTGTGAGCAATAGTCCCTGTTTTGGAGTAACTGGACTCTTTTTTTCCATGCCAGGTGCCTCGTCCAGTCATTTGAAGGTACAGTTTTAGCGCTTCCCCAAGGGCCTGACACCAAAGGCTTATTTTCCGCACACAGAGCCTGCAAAACTGCTTGTCTTTCTTTTGGCTGTTAAAATTATTATTCCATCCCACCCACAGTCAAAGTGTATTAGCATATTTTTCATTTGCATAGCTATTCATTGTGATTTCTGTTGCTATATGAATTGTAATCCTAAGAAACTTTCCTTTTCAAAATTTCCACCAACACTCATTTTACCCTTAGGGCAATAAGGAATTACATTTTTCATGCAGGTTAATTAACAATGTAAGAAAAAAAAAAACCTTCAAAGGATTGTACTTATACAGATAACTTAATGCACACTGACAGCTCCACACAGGGGTGTGTTTGTTTTTAATTTGGAGCAACAATATATTATATTGCATGAAGTCATGCGTCCTTGCTGTAAGGCTCCGTATCTGCACAAATTCTCAGAACACCTGGCAAGATATATTTATGCAATATGTATTAATCTCCTCAAATAATTTGAGTGTTAATTAAGCAGATGTTTCTCTCGAGTTTGGCATAAATGGCTAATGGAAGTGACAAGGAAATGCATAACATCATCTATAACGTTCCACAAACACCACAGCAATGCGTGGAACAAAAACGTCTCACCCCTGCAAAATCGCAAGCCTTAATTTTATTTTATATCTTTTTTTTTCCTTAAAACTAGAGCAGTGAAGAATCTTCTCAATGTAGAAAACTGTGTATTAGTGTCATATCCAAAATGAAGGAGATAGATCTGACCCCTTTTCCTCTTTTGTGCTCGATATTATCAGAATGATCATAGTAGACAGATCCTTTTTGATCTTAAAGATTATATACGCTTATAGGTTCAGGTTACACAGAGATGGTCTGGCTGATAGGAGCTCCTGGATCAATTGAGCCCTGGTATGTGATCACAAACGATGGGCTGACTGAAGGTTCGTACACAGCGACCGCAGAGAAAATGTTTATATTATCATTCTCGCAACAGAGGCTCCTGCCAGAGAGAGGAGAACAGCAGGTGTCCCAAATGGGATTGAGGTTTGGGAGACCGCAAATGGCACGAGCCAGTGACCAGAGCCCAGTCTGAGACAGTCTTCTGGTTGGGGACCAGCTGTGCACAGAGCCAAACATCTGGCAGAGGAGTGCTAACATCTGGCAGGAAGGGTCAGTGGCCTGTCTCAGTTAACAGCCATCATCATGACTGACAGTTAGATAAATAACTTTCAAAACCAAGATCAATCAATAAGTCCCCCCTACCTTCCGTCTGACTTGCCTGTTTACAGGAATACATGTGGTTTATGGATTTTTGGCTCTAAGAATTACTGTGGTTTATGGATTTAAAACTTGTTCTTTTTCAGTACCCTCCGTTTTTACAAAGCGGCTGGAAATGCCATGACTTGACTTCCTTGTATTGCTGTCACCCCAGTCTGATTCCAGATGAGTCTCATGTTCTGTGTTTTTCAAATCTGTGCATATGTCTGCGTGTGTGTGTGTGTGTGTGTTTGTGAGCCACAGCGAAAATCCCAAAAGCCTTTTTTCCAGTAAGGACTGCGATTCTCTCTTGCGTGCCGGGTGTGTGAGGTTTGAGCGCTGGACCTTCGTTTTACATGGGTCTGAAACCCAGACGTGTGCGTGCATTTAAATAACAGCCTCTTAAATTTCGAAGGGTTGGAATGGAATGTCTGAAGTATTGTCAAAATATTCTTCCAATCCCCAGTCCATTATTAAGTGAACTGAACCCGAGGGACATTTGTCCTAGATATTTTTTTTCTTTTTCTTTGTTTATCTAACTATTCTGTGCGTGAGTTTGAGCCCCTTCCTGGGAAAGCTACATTTTTATATAGGTTTCACCTCAAAAGCGACTCTGAACACTGCTATGGGAAATGTTCAGGCATCGTTGATTCTGTCATGGCTCTCAAAATGATCAGCACCTAAGGTACGCTGCTCTTTCCTCCACCTTAGTGTGCAACACAGAACCAAGGGCCCTCCAAGCGGATTCCAGCCCCGCCCACTGCACCCTTTCCCCGCCTTCTTAAGGAAATGCTATTATGCTGCACTAACTTTGACCGAATTCCCCGCCACAGAGTAGACCCTGTTTTCAATTACTTTCGTGAAGCAAATTGGAACATTATGCTTCCATAATGCCAGCTCACTAACTCCAGGAAGCATAACAGACCAGACTAATAATATAGACATTCAAGAATACAGTTATTCTGCGACGCCATAACGATTCGGCGACATTCTATGGCGTCCTATGGTTGGAAAGGGAGTTCTGCAGACGTACTTCACATTATGATGAAATTCAGCCTTCACTGAAGGAAAGTGTGAAATTCAAACATGGCCAAAGGGCTGATACAAGTTGATTTTCCCTTAATGTTTCCACCTGGATCTCCTGTCTGTTTTTTTTTCCAAAACTCCTGATTGTGCAGCTTAATGTGAAAAGTGTGTGTGGTACATAAGTTGAAAAGCAGCAAAATGTGAAACGGGCGATTTCTGCCAATTTTTCACTGTGACTCTCCAAGTGAATTGGCTTGCTTTAAGCTGTCGCTCACATGTATGATGTAAGGTTTAATAATCACAAAAGGAAAAAGTGAAAATAGCTGTACCAAAAACCGCCAGTGTGATACACCACACCACAGCCGATTTAGGACATGTGTGGGGAGGAAGATCAGAGGAGGTGAGAGTTCATGGTAGTGGGTATGATGCTAGCAGGTGTTTACTCTGGAGACTAGATTTCCTACTTCATAACAATTAAATGGAATGTGAGTAACCTTCTAAACCTGCTAAACATAAGGAGTCCAAAATGTCGTGGGCCTATTGAAAATGTTTTTGAAATGGCAATAGTGGGACCCCATATTTGGTATGGGCCTTTTGTTGTTTTATTTTTTTGTCCCAATTGCTCCTGATCAGAAATGAACAATTGGCCCAATCAGAGGTCTCCCTCTCATCACATGACCCCCATGCAAACTTGGGTGTCATATCATATGGGCCGGTGCTGCTCTGCAACACGCATGGTGTTTAGTCTTCTGGAGCTCCATTCCACTCATAGCTCTGTAGGCACTCACCCTACCTACTGCACAGCAGACACCGAGAGGCCTTTCAAGGGGATCCTGTCTGTCTAACTGTACAATATGGGAGCCTGTAGCCGCAAACTGTTGATTTCTGAGCCTCCTCACCACAGACAGCTGCTGTGGTGAAGCAGGAATCCATGCAAGGCTCTCACTGCTGGACTGCTGAAGTCCTGAAGGCCTTTTTGGCATATTTAACAATTTGTTATATTTCAGCACGAAATTCTAGAGTTTGTTGCCTTATAATGCTTTTTTGTATAGTTAAATAAGTCCTAGCTATGATGTTTTTGTAATTAGTTACTGATTTAGGGGTGGCCCAGTAGTTAATGCTCTTTCCTTGCACCAATAGGGTTGTGGTTTGAATCCCACCCCAGCTTTGTGTATGTAACAGTGTTTCTGCCCTGTGATGACCTGGCATCCTGCCCATGCGGTACTCCTGTCTAATGTCGCCTAGGATCTGTTCCAGTGACCCTGACCAGGATATGCAGAGATGCCAGTTAAATATGTACATTTTGATGTTTCGGGGCTGTTTGAAAAGTTATCCGTTGCTGCATTTCAGAGCAAGATGAATGGCCCCTTGACCCTGACCAGTGTAAGGTTGGAAAATGGCAGCCCGGAATTTAGCTTAACAGGTCAAAGTGACACGTAGCTCAGAATTGTGTAGGTTTAACAATGTCCTTGGTCTGGGCAGATACTAGACAAATCTTCCACTGGAAAGTTATTGGTATGGCCATATTTGGGTATAATATGAGATAAGGCTGGGTTAGACTGTGCTCTTTGGCTAAATTGGTCAAATTCTCATTTATTAAAAGTTCATTTTGACTGCTAAAAAGCTGTACCATGCTTACGAAATCAATTTTGACACTCTCTCTGCTCATATTTTTGAAATTGTCCTGGAGAAAAAAACTGAAGTGGATCTGAAAGGCAGCACAAACTGGTGATGCTGTGTCAGTTTTATTTTCCCAAAATGGCCATGAGAGGTTCCGCCACCAAACGCCTGTCTTTGTGTTTGTGGGACTCAAGGCTTTGTCTCCCTGATACTGTCATAGCGGCCTTGATGGAGAATATAAGAGATAAAAACTGAAGGACTTAACCTATGATGATAAATGTCACAGACAAAGGACAGCATTGTAATACTTATATAAAAGTAATATATTCATTTTGTATCCATCCATCCATCCATCCATCCATCTTCCAGTTGCTTATACTGGTCAGGGTGGTGGGTGTAACTTAGTTAAAGTTACATAGACCCCATAAAAACACGTTAAGGTGGGATCATTGTTTAATTATAAATTAGACAAATAGTTTGCATCATGTCCTGGGTGCATCTCTGCCATGTGGTGAGTGCTGTCTGGGAGAGCCCCCCCCCAAGCCCCCCCCTCCCATCCCTTTGCTGAAGGATTATCAGTAATAAATTGGATGGATGGACAGATGCCTGCCTGCCTGCCTCATTGCCTTTTACTTTGGACAGTGTAACTATTCCTTTGCTTTTCTTTATGACCTGCAGCAGCTGGCATCGTGGTTCCACATTCTGTGGCAAATTGCACCACTTTTCACATTAGAATTCTGTAGAAAATGTACCCATTCAATTTGGCTTTTTTCTTTACTTACCAGAATTTACTCACTCGAAAAAGTGCACGATCAATTATTATTTGATACAGCACAATGACTAAGCATGAAAAACTCCAGTGTTACATCAACAAATTGAGGTTTTATATGTTATCAATGATCAGATCCATAGGGAAAAATCAGAGATGGAAATGAGCCCTTTTGTTCCCTTACATTGTAATGCGGCCCTGGGTACGTTGCGGCCCTGGTTACCTTGTGGTCCTAGTTACGTTGCGGTCCTGGTTACCTTGCGGTCCTGGTTACGTTGTGGTCCTGGTTACGTTGCGGTCCTGGTTACATTGCAGTCCTGGTTGCCTTGTGGTCCTGGTTACATTCTCTCATGCTCTATTGTGTGTGTATCGTACCTTTCACAGTTTTCAAGTGTTGTTTCCATTCAAACATAAAACATCAGTGTTATTTCTCTCTGACCAAACACAAACAAACCTTCCCTGTATTTTCCTCTGTGCCACAGAAGACAATATAATTTTTATAATTTCTTGTAAACTGCTCTGAAGAAATGTTCTAAGAAAAAACATTGCTCTGAAAAATTATCCAAAGAATGTGGGCGGGTGATGGGGGAAGCATATTTATGGTTTAGTTTGAGAAGATCTGTAATCAAGGCTGAGTCTGCTCACACATGCTGGGCAAGCAGCCTGAAATAAATTGCTTTTGGCCACAATTTAAGACATTAGTAATGTTTTTCTAGAACAATTCTTGATATTTTTTGGAATTTTCACTTCTCCTTAAAGTCTAATACATAAGATGTAATACATTTACTGGAGTCTCTTTTACTACGAAAGTCACATGTGGATCTGTGGTCCGAAGCTGCATCTTTGGAGTCTGGAGCTTTGGCATGACTAATGGCGTGCAATGCTATGCGTGTCGTTTATATCAAAGCCTGACTTCAGGAGAACACGTAGTACTCTGTGAAACTGAACAAAAGACGTGTGTAATGACATTACTAATCTCATACAGAAAAAAATTGCACCCCAGCTATGTAACGATCTCTCGGGACAGCAGAAATAACCCGCAGGGGGTGGGGGGGTAATTGAAGATATCTACTAAGTGCCATTTTGAAGAGAACAGGCTGTAGATTCAGCTTGTTTAAATATGTATGTGGATGGGAGGAGCTGAATGGCCAAAGTGACAGCAGCCCTGTTCTTTTTCAGGGTTTTCTCTTGCTGGCTTTTTCTCTCAGCAACAGCGTCAGATTTCACCTGCCAAATAAAAAATGCCCAGCTTTTGACGAACTGGCTCACCTGTAATTCAGTACCTGTTACACTCTGCCTTTAAAGGGACCCAGTGCTTATTCGGGTATTGCCTGGCGTATTTTTAACTGGATCTTTCCTCTCACTATTTCTTTCGGCAAATAAACATTAGTTTTTTTTCCCCAGCGCAGTTTCGTTTCAGCCAAAAATACAGGGCATGATTCAAGATACTATAGCCGTGATGAACATGTCATCGTAGAGCTTTCTGTCTCCAAAAGAGCACAGCTTGACTTTGAGCCTATTTCTCAAAGGGTGCTAATGCGTTTAGTCACGTTGCCCTTGGTCTGGTGTTGCTCTTCCTCCTACACGCCACCAGAGATGGGATACAGGGTCCGCTGTTTCCTTTTAAGGACGCTGTTGGCAATGCTGTAGGACAACTGTTGGCCAAGAAGCTGTAAAAAACATGAAATATAAAACTATAAACACAGTAGTGGGCTAAACCTCTATGCATGTCATCGAAAGATTGGCGGTTCGAGCCTTGGCCTCAGGAGAAGAGTTACAGCTATGTCTGTGGGCCCTTGAGCGAAGCCCTTAACCCCCAGCTCCAGGGGTGCTGTATGCTGACTGATCCTGTGCTGTCCCCCCACAAGCGTGCTCTCACCTGCATATGTGTCTGTGTGTCTCATGGAGAGCGAGATGGGATAGGGGAAGAGAAGCATTCCAATGTACCCATACTTGTGCAAATGGAAAACAAAGGATCATTTCATTTTATTTTAAGGCCACAGGCCCCACAGACCCTCTGCCCATAAAGCCATCTTGCCCTCTTCTCCTCCCTTCAGGCTTCTCTGTCCCTGTCCAAGGTGTCAGAAAGCTAACAGAGAAGGACAAAATGGGAGAAACACTGTCTAATGTTAATGTACATATTCGGTTACTTTTGAATGGCCTCAGTCTCAAACCATATTTTTCTGAAACCGCTTGTTTTATTGAGGGGGGAGGGGGGAGGGGGTCTGGATCCTATCCCAGAGGCTACAGGCACAAGGCAGGGATCATCTTCTGTAGTATGTATTTCTTTGACTCTGACGTATGTGTATAATTTAGTTATGTAAATAAGTGGTCAATTAGGTTCAATTTAGGTTGATCTCTGTGTCTTGGTTTTGATTGTGATTGGTGTATGTTGTTTTTACCCAGCGAAAACCATGTTCTGATTACTTCTTGGTTGTCTGAAACTGCTAACTTCAGTACATTCCATGGGGATGGTGTATCAGCATTCCTGGCTGGGACTAAGTACACACTAGACCATGAGGTATTAATGTAGTGCATTGCCACAAAATCACTCTAGATTCCTGATCCATCATTTGGCTCAGGTAAATTGGAGTTTCAGTGGTTATGGTACATCATGTAGTGAGAAACTGCTGTGTAGCCTCTGAAGCAAGTCAGTTGGAAATTCTACAGCCACTGACCTCCAGTGATCACGTAAGCTGAGTCTGCACAGACTCTGGCCTGAGCCTCTGAGGCGAGGCAGTTGGAATCCCTACGGCCCCTGACCTCGAGTGATCACATAAGCTGAGTCTGCATAGACTCTGGCCTGAGTCTCTGAGGCGAGGCAGTTGGAAACCCTACGGCCCCTGACCTCGAGTGATCACATAAGCTGAGTCTGCATAGACTCTGGCCTGAGTCTCTGAGTCGAATCAGTTGGAAACCCTACAGCCCCTGACTTCGAGTGATCACATAAGCTGAGTCTGCACAGACTCTGGTCTGAGCCTCTGAGGCAAGGCAGTTGGAAACCCTACAGTCCCTGACTTCGAGTGATCACATAAGCTGAGTCTGCACAGACTCTGGCCTAAATTTTCCCCCATCCTTCCTGCCTCGGTCAGAAACAGTCCTGTAATTGTTCATTATCTCAACTAATATGGGTTGAATTTACCAATTCTTAATTATAAACATTGTGAAGCATTTAATCTCATCCTTTAATGATTAGCCATAAATCATTTCAGAGCTTGGTGGGGTAGAATGCTGAAAGACCCAGAAATAACCGTGGAAACAATCTTTCTTGGATAGTCTGCCTCACATAATCCCTATTAGTTCTTAAGAAATGGTATGAAACCAAGTGCAAACTAAAACAAACTCTCACTCGAGAGGCAGAAATAAATCAAAAAGGGAAAGCGCTGAAAGAGATTAGAATGTAAATCTAATTGTTCTAACTGAGAACTTCAAGTCTGGCAGAAACTAGAAACCATAAATAAGAGAGGCATGGATTTCCATCCAAATGTAGATGGGGAATGGAGAAATAACCGAAATTACAAATAAAGTCGCTGAACGTCTGCGAGCAATATAAGAGCTTTCATCTTCTCTGACTCAATTGTTTCATATCCCACTCCAGACCTGTCATAACTCATATATTTGCAATTAAGATGACAACATCTCAGAAAAAATGGCCCCGAGGCCACCTGCTTGTCTGGAGAAACATTTAGTTTTTTCTAATGCAGAGCAAAATGTCTGTTTTCACTTTTTAATAAAATATTTACTGTAAAAAGTAAGCAGGACATGTGGAATTCAAGGCTGGCGTGGGTCCTTGGGTGACGTTAAGCACACTCTGAATTCTGGCTCCCCTGCATATCCCAACTTATCGGGAAAGTGAACTCCACAAAGTCATGAACTCCACATTTGTACACATTTTATTCCAGTGATGTATTTGCATAAATATTAGTTATCAGGCTACAATTAATCACATTTTCAGGCTTCTCAAAAAGGCTCAGTGTTATGCCTCCTAGTCCAGTTCTTTCTGGTGCTAAAGTGTTTGACAAAAGATGCTTCCTGTAGGGCAGATGATTTAGGAAGATGCTGCTTCTCTGTGCTGCAAGTCACAGGTGGTGTAGTGGGTGGAAGAAGAAGTGGATTCCCGAAAGACTGAATGGTTAAACAGGAACTGCTGTTGTACCTGCAGCCCAATACATTACCAAGATGGTTAAACATTGCGGACATGTTGGTAATTAAATATAGTACTTTTCTTTGTTGAATTCCCTGCCACCCTCGGGATAAGTTGCTGGACGAATGGGTGTTTATTATACATCGCATTAAATATGGACCTCCACAGAAAGTGGTTATTGAGCTGTGCAGTACAGAAGGAAAACCCAATTTACAAATTTTGAAGATTGCCTTGGGAAAACTCCTGTAGTATCAGAATTAATACTCTCTCAGGCGAGACGTTAGCAGAGATAGGGCAGCAGGTTAACACAGACTGACATGTAGGAATGCAGAAATATTTCACAGCCAACCACACATTTGAGTCTCTTTTTGCTGTTCCTGTTGGCGCAGGATTGTCTCGTACGGGCAACACAGTGATTAAAAAAGAGCCCCTTGTCATGCCATCGCCTCTCTCTCCTCCTCTTCACGTGGAGGAAAGGAAAGAACAGCTGTGCTGTGATGGCAGCCAGCCCAGGCGGATGGGGGTGTGGCTGGGGGGTCTAGTCCATTCTCCAGCAGCATGGGCTCCCACACTAATGTGAGGTCGGAGGTCAGGAACTCATTGGATTTGATCTCTCACCTCCCTCTGCCCACCCACCTGACTGAATGACAACTGAGAAACACATTATTAATGGAGCAGTGTATATTAGCATTATCAGTAAAAGCAGCGATACTTATTAGCATTACTGATATCTATAGGTCTGTGGTTTCCCAGCCTGTCAGCACAACACTGGTTCCAGATAATATGGCTGTATTTTCCTGTTTCAGGGTTGGAATGTTGCTTTTTCTTTTAGTGACATATTTAAGACAGTGGAGAGTATGCCTTTCCCCAGACATAAGCACATGTGACACTATGATTAGCTGTACACATTGCTCATCATGCTGTGATTTGTGTCTGCTACATGTCATTTATCAATTGAAAAAAATAAAATCTCTCTTATTTTCCTCATGTTAAAACTCACTCATTTATATCAAACACGCACCACATAACAATATTTTTATTTACTGCATATTACAATTTTTTTTTCATAATTCTGTAAACTAATATGTGCAAATTATTTTCATTCTAAGGCAGCACAGTGGTTCTGTGGGTAGAATTATCGCCACAAATCTCCTGCTCTAGACCCCCCGCAATCCTAACAGGGATCGATAAGATGGATGAACAGAATTTTCATTCTTTTGTGAAATATTTGCTTTTCGAGCATCTTTTCAATTACTATAATCTTACCGTTCATTATTCGTCAGCACTCCTATAGTACTGTTAATTAATCGTTAGCAATGCCTCAGTTTATCCCCAAATAGGGAACTATGCTAGAGTAGCGCGTCTGCTGTTGTGCTTTTTCGGTTCGGGCGCAGTAATGTTCAGAGATGTTCTCCTTCCGCTCTTCCTTGCAGTCACTTGGAAAGTCTCCCACCGCCTGGGGGAGCTTCGCCATTGTTCTCCGACACCTCTATGTGTTGCTCGACTTACGGTAGGCTAGATGGCGAGATATCCAACAGGACTCAGCATGTTTGACAGCTTCACCCGTCAAAAAATAAATACATTTTAATAATAAAAAAGACATATCCCCGAGGCAGAGAAAGTTTGTCGATCGACGTCCCCAAAATTTCGGACGCAAAGCACTTGCAAAAATGTCCGCAATACCAGCTGATTTCGGTGTAACGAGAGAGTGATTGTCACCTTCAGATTGTGTTACCGCAGAATGTGTTCAAGTTCTTCGCATGTTATGTTGATGCCAAAGTAATGCATCATTTCTCTCGCAGCTGTTCCCCCCACTTTTATCTATTGCTTAATTCAGATCACTCTTCCCCAGGGGAACCACGTAAGTTTAACGATGCTTTTCGTTTTTTCCGCAAGGGTTGTTCTTGGTTCTCCACATACGCAGCCTGCGTATGTCGCCTCAATATTTGCGTTAAGCATTGCTCCACCAGGAAAATCGTTTCTTTTTACAATATTGTAAGAACCCATTACATTGCATCAGTAGTTTTACCACTTCAGAACAGCATTGGGAATGTTTCGGCGGACTATGAAAGTGAACTAGAAACTGATGTGGTCCCCCGAGACGTAAATGCCAGGCTAGGGCTACTGTGAAGCAAATCACTGGCCCACAATATAGAAGTATTTTCCAAATAGATGTATTAAAATAATCTTCGCGTCTAGTTCAAAAACACATTTCATTAAAAAAAAAAAAAAACACGACTATGAAAAAACACGTGGTCAATTTGTCTTCGAATAAACTAATAAAATTCACAAGCGAGTTTGCAATAACGTAGATAAAATCTATACCAGTCATATATTAACAAATATTTCATAAAATCACATCTTGGGCTGTATATCTTAGAGCTCTTATATTAAAATAGAACAGTTTTTGTATTTATATGTTCACAAGACTTTCTGTAGATTGTCAACGTGCTCTAAATTGCATTAACCAGTGCAAACTTCAAAGTGCAGCTATTAAAAAAAAAAAAAAAAAAAAAAAAAAACCATTGAAGAAAGAACTTATGAATGGATGGATTGATATTGTCACCTCCAATCGTTTCCAGATACCGTCAACAAAGATGTCAAAGGAAGAAGTTCACTCGGTTCGTTGTCGAATGGGGGCTGTCATGGGGGATTTCTCCCCCAAGCACTGAAACATCAGATGAATGAAGCTCGCCCACTCCGTGAGCTGGGTAGTTGATTTAATTCTCAAATCATCGTCTGTTTTTCTACAATGCTTTAAATTACAAGCCAGTCCCTGGCATGAATAGACGCGGTCACGGGGTGTTTTCGTCTCTTTCATCTCGCTTTAAAGGACCGTGAGATATTCTTGTCCCTGACTTGTTGTTACATTTGACAGCAGACCCATTCAGTGTGGAATTGGCCGCAATTAGAGCAATTATGCTGATTCGCACTTGTGTTAGTGATGGAACAGAGTTTTCGCTGTGTGTTAGTGTGTGTGTGTTCCATATTGGGCCTGCTTTAGGGTTACTACAGGCAACAGGAGAAAAAAAAACCACACACAGTCAATTTATGAACGAAACAAACACATGCAGACTAACAGGATGGCTAATATATTATTACAGCGGTAGTTTCACTTATTTAGTCTACCGGCGATAGTGAAAATCAGCACTAGTAGGATATTTTGACTAACTGCAGCTGTCTGCAGTTGGCTGGCAGATGTTTTATACCCATAGAGCTATTCCGGTTTGTTTATTAATTCATCAAGTCATGTATAAAAGTAATTTAACACGTCGTCTTTGGAAGTCTAGTTTTATATATAGAATGCTTTGCACAGATAACTCATCTGCAGATAAATCGGATGACACAGAAATACACACTGAAAGGACATAAGAGGTAATTGACTTACACTAAGACCAGCAACAGTAATCGACTACGATTTTCTTCAAAGCTAACTAATCCATAAGCATACTATCGGCAAAATATTACATTTATTACGCCTCCTATCTTATTCGTAGAGTATATCTATAGCACTTTCAGCACAAAAAACAGCTTATAAATGAACGTGTAAAATATAGATAAAATGCCATATGTAATCCATTGCAGTGAATGGCCAATGTACATGAAATCCGCATTTCTATTTTGACCTCTGAACTGAAATTTAACATCATTATTCATTCAAAAAACCCAAGCATGTGAATACAAATTCTGCTGTATTTTACATCAGTTAATTCATTAACGAAAATTAGTCGAATATAACCGAATATAATCGAATAGGATTTTAACAACACTGATCGTTTGCAAGGATGCAGAGCTCATGTTTTTGAAACGCGTCGCCTTGTTTTGCACCCAAACATCAATCGCAAACTTCACCGCCATTGAAGAATCCGGTCGCCGAAAGGCCGAGGAGCGCAGCGCTATAGAGCTCTGGTGGAACAGGTATGTCTCTAAGACCCTGCGGAGCCCCGCGGAACTCCGCGTTAGTTGTCTATACTCTCCTGAGTGTTGCTAGTTATTTGGGAGGAGGCGCTGTAGCCATTTCATCACTTTAAAGGGAAAAGGAGCAGGGATCAGAGTCCAGGAGAAACAGTGTAACCAGAGAGCCGCAAACATTTGCACCACTCTCCGCTAAAACTGAGCACGGCTGAGGCGAAGGATAACTTCCAGCAGTGCATGCGGGGCACGCTGAAAACGCAGAACAAGCAGCGCCTGACGGCGGTTTACTATTGCATTTTGTGCTTTTTTGTCAATGTGTAACGACCGGAGAACAGGTCTATGAGATTCTTGATCTGCCGTGAGAAGTTTGGTTGTTTGCCTAACTGGAGGTGGAAGAGAGAGGTTTGTTAGAGGGAGAACCTCAAAGCTCTGCAAAAGATGGTGTGGAGCATTGCTTTGAACAGAGTGTTTATGTGCGTTGTCGCGCTATGGCTGGGATTTATATCGCCCCTGTGCAAAGCTCGGATTTACACCAACCATTGGGCTGTGAGGATAACTGGGGGTCCGGGCTTCGCAGATAGGATAGCGGAAAAATATGGCTATAAAAACATGGGACAGGTACGTCTTTTCCGACTCGCACGAATGAAGTTCTTTGATCGTGTTGTGCACATGTATTTGCAAACCGCCTGCTTTGACGTTTTATTGTGCCTGCATTTTAAGTTTGCCGACCCCCCCCCCCCGATTCACTTTTGAGTGCTTTCCAAAGAATATGAATGATGTACTTCCCAGCTGTGCATATCTCGCTGCCCTTCGTCTTCTGTATGCATGTACGTATTTCTTTTTGCTCGAATTTAGCTCTTTTATATATATAATTATTGATCATTGTGTCGGTAGCGTGGAAAACAAGAAAATGCCAAGTACATGTACAACAGGTGTTCTACAGAAGTTAAGTAAGATCTTCCAGTGCCAGGTATAACTATGAAATTAACGTTATCTGATATCGGCGGTCAGCCTGTAGTTTAACGAATAATCGCGCAACAAAGTTACGCTAATCCGACGTCAGTCCCCTTGTCCTGAGATCTTGTATTATTATTGGGTTTAGATGATAATCTCTAAATTGGCTAGTGTGTTTTCATGTCACGTATCATAATAGCGATTATGGGTTGCAATACTCGCAGTGTCTTACAGGTTGCTGGTGGGGATCCGGGTCTCTTTGCTGGATGTTTGCGTAATTGACAGCAGTCCTCTTATAAATATGTACGTCTATATAAAACTGTCCCCAGCGTGGTGGAGATAATGTCCCGCAGAAGGAGGTCACCGTCTCTTAATGCAGTCTCTCAGCTTCCTTTTTTGTGTCCGTGAAATGATGATCCTACATAGACTACCAACTCCCCGTTTCAAAAATAACAATTTAAATTAAGTTCAGTTTTTACTATGCACTTCTCTCTTTGCCGCCTTAATATTATTTTTGACAAAATTATTTTATTTTTATGTCAGAAAGTTGACCCCTTCTGTTGATTTGTTGATATGTTTTATTTGAGCAATCTGATGGAGTGTAAATTTCCTTTCCTTTCTACCCATTAAGCCAGTGCCAGATAATGTCTGCAAAGCCAGACCACGGTTGTTTTTTGTGATATCATATTAAATGGCTGGGGATTTTTTCAAATGTGTTTTGTCATAATTTATGGCTGTTGCCTTGATTTCATCAGACTGGTCTCCTACATCTCCTGCTTTTGTCAGGCCACAAAGGGCTATTTTTCATGCTACACGAAGAACGGAACAATAGATGACTTTTGAAGTTTTTCTATTCCCAGTGCTTGGCTCCTGTTTTGGTTCTTGGCCTGTTGGTAGACGTAATGTGGTCAGCTGAAGACGGGGTAGCCAGAAGCTATGTCGGAGGACACTTCTGCACCTTGACTAGGAGAAGGGAATTGAAGTCGAGACCCAAAGCTGTTCTCTCCCGATTTGGTTGCGTGTGGTACCTGGAATCACGTATACCCAGCGGGCTCTATAGAGTTACTCTACATGGTCTGTGGCTGATGGCCGGCACCCTGTCACTGATGAGAAAACCCATAATTAATACATACAAGTTTCTCATGACTGAGCTCAGACTCCACACCCTCCAGTAACACCAGTCATCGCCACCCGCTGCATTTCCACGTTTGCTCTCAACTGGGACAAGAAGTGAGAGAGGCAAGGTGTGGGAGTCCCCACAAAGCCCCCCGTCCCTCCCGTATAACTCCCAGGTCCAATGCAGATCTGATACTGAACCTAAATTAGTTTTTTTTTTTTTTTTTTTTTTTTTAAAAAAAAAAAAAAGGTTTTTCCTCCAGCTTTGAAATGTAGATGCTCCCTGAAGACTCAGCACTACCATTTTTATGGGGGCGAAGGGAAGCAATTAAGGAACAAAGGGTTGAGATAAAACTTTTGTTTTTATAATAGTAGTACCAGTGGTGGTATTATTATTATTATTATTATTATTATTATTATTATTATTATATATTTTGTTGAACAATGACTGTTCTGTTTAACATTCTAGTCCATGTTGATTGTGATGATTTAATTAAAGGAAATATGCATATTTGAGCATAATTTGCCTGATGTCAGCTTCTGCTAACAGTATGTCGCTATATGTGGCCAAAGGGAGAGAAACGCTGAACATTTAAATACCTCCCAGTAATATTTTTTAAAGACGATTTTAATTGTTTTTGATTAGCTTTTAATGTGCGAATTTTAGAAAAGAGTAAACTATTCCAAGCAGCTCCCTCTCTGTACTCTAGCGCATTGTTTAGAAAGATTTGAGCAATTCTACCGCACATTGAAATTTGAAATGTGGACCTCCTCTGAGTCCAATTGAGCAAATCCTGGGCCTTTTATGAGGTTAAGTGCTAACCCCGGTGTGATTTGCATCTGAATGTTTGCGCTCGTTGTACTTTGACACTTAATAGGGAAGGGATTCCTTCACTTCCTGCTTGTGTCAACTTGTTCGGAGTGTTTTCCCGTGGGGTGATTGCTCCCTGTCACCCTCTTTGACCTTTGACCCCCTTGCCAAGTGTTTGCTGTTGGGGAAAACAATAAGTATGAATCGCATTGATAAAATGGACGGGTTTCATGGTCGCCTGGTGTCTAAGTATGACTAGAAAAGGAAATGTATGAAACGTTGTCACGTCAGTCAGTCCATGGACGTTAAGAATGGGGATTTTCTCATACTTTTGATGATTATTTATTGTGTGAGATGAGATTTGCTTCTTATTATGGATCTGCAACCACAATCAATACGTGGCTTGGCAATGTGGCACTGGAGGAAGCTCCTGGCCTTCTGGGATGAAGGGGGCGCTTTAGCTAGCTCCCTGGGGATTCTTCCCCCGATAGCGATCGCTGCTTTAATGTGTGGGCCGGGGCTGATCTCCGACGATAAAGCGAACCGGAGGGGGGGGTCTGCTTCAGGAGCGCACTTTCATCTGGGGATAGCTTCATTAGAAGGTTCCTGCAGCTGTGGCATTCCTCACCTCCTCGGAGAAGCCCCCTCCTCTGGGTCTGGCAGGGCGCAGAAATGGCCAGATAGGGGCTTCCAGACTAAATTTAAAATCATTATGCCACGTATTGAGTTATATACACAGACCAGTTTGACCTGTTTTAAAACGGTGATTGATATTCAGATTTTTTTCAAACTTGGGTGTGAAGGGATGTTGATAAAATGCTGTTTGGAGGGGGGCTCTGGGGGTCGTATGCAAATAGGCCTTGAGTGGGATGATAGTCGGGGTCCCTTTTCAGCAAGCTGGGAGGGACGTCTGACCAGGTTGGAAGCCTAGTGCAAAAACATCACACGTGTCTCCCAGTTTGTTGGGAAGGTCCTCTTGTAAAGCCTAGAGCTTGCTTTGTAGGGCAGACCTGCCATTTCTCTCTGAACTAAAATGCCACTGATCATAACCCATTTGGCTCAATGTATCTGGTTCTTTCCAGTCTAGTCTTTTTTCCCCCCACTTTCTTTAGTCTCTGCCAGAAGTAAATGCTTCTGTGTACTGACTCAAGGAATGTAATGAAATTTAAAATCCCTGACTGCCTCTTTAAATTTCAGGTTTTATACTGTGACCTCAGCATCATAAAACCCAACAAGTAGCTTCAGCTGCCAATACGGTTTCACAAGGTGCTTGAGTGACATTAGATCCATAGAGACACGATTAATCACTCTTATTATCCGCAGTTGGTAATGATCAGGCCAGCGTGTCTTCTGTATGGTCTCATCCATCAGAGACCTTCCTTTGTGCTGATAAAACTATGGAACATTGAACATACCCCCCAAAACACTGTAAATATTGCTCAAAAATTAAGAAGATCAATTACAATTTCAAAGAACATTCCAGATCTGTATGAAGCAAATTTTAAGGCGGTTTTGTTTGTGCGCCGAATGACAGTTTATTTGGCTGCACGCTTTGACATATTTATAGCGGTGATGTGTGAGCTGGAGTTTGTCCTGGAACTGGCTTGTTTCTTCGTCGTCAGGCTCTGCTGGCTCGGTAAAAAGAGCTGAGGCGCGGGATTGGTTAATTATCCAATGAGTCGGCTTCTCGTGTTTCGCCTGCTTGAAAAATGATCCGGGTTCTGATGTGGTATCTTCAATGGCTTTGCTTCAGTGGCGGATACATAATTTATGCAGCCTCATCAGAGACTTAACATCTTCACAAAGTCTTATTACATGATAGTTTGATGACCGTCAAAGTTTAAGGAAGTCTCACAGGGCAGAATGTAGAGAAATGTGTTCCGTTTTGTTGTCAATATAGATGTTTTTTTAAAATATGGTTTTCCCCTTTTTCTTTTTGTAGATCGGCGATTTGAAGGACTACTACCACTTTTTCCATAGCAGGACAATAAAAAGGTCAACACTGTCTAGCCGTGGTCGCCATAGCTTCATCTCAATGGAGCCCCAGGTAAGGAAATCCAGTCGGCCTGGCTGCTGAGCTCTGCATTATTGATATGATATCGGACACACTAGAAGGCTGCATGGAACTAAATCATCTCTGTCCCAGTCTCTATGTCCCCCTGTCTCTACCTAAGTAGAGCCCTCAGCTTGATTAGACGGCCGACATCTCCCCTATGCATCTCCACCTTCCCCCCAAAGGTATGGGCAGAGCAGCCTGTATCCCGCATCTGCACGCCGCTCTGGCACGATGAGGATGGAGCTCTGCTTTCTCTCTGGTACTCGAAGATAACTGCTGCTCTGTTCGCCTTTTCCTGGCCTGCTGCTCCTCGCTTGCCACGAGATTTCAGTATCGTGCTTCAGTCTTCCGAAATAATATCCAGCTGGAGTGATGACCCGGTTTTTGGATTTCGTCGTGGAATGTGCGCAGGAAGTTAATAAAGTGTGCCTGCTTGGTGGCTTCACAGAACAACCCACCTTGGTTAGCTGTCCGTGTGTGTGGTTGATTTTAAAAACCTTTTTTTTGTTTGCTTCTATGGTATCATACTGCTTTAAGTGCTGTCTGCCCACTTATCTGAGTTAGGGAATTTTAGTCCTCTGTATTGAACCTGATTCTAGATTTGTAACATTGGAAGAGAACATTATTTTAATTACCATCAACAAACAAGATTTTTTTTTTTTCTTTGCTAAATGGATTACGTCAAGACGCGCATGATTCATCAGTAATCTTGACCCACCCAGAATTCCTCTTGTTTTAACGAGCTGATAGTTTTGCAGAGGGTAGGCTTAGGGTTAGGAAATTGTCCTTTGCCCTTGGTGATGCTGCATTGTCACACTTCAGCATTTTTCCCCCTGTTTCCTTGGACCTACTGCATTGACCTGCTGGCTGTAAATTTTGTTCATACAGTGCAAACTATTTTGAATAAAGGCAGTGTAAAAAGTTGTCGCTAGGGAGGCTGTTAGTCACGCTTTATGGATCTTTATGACTGTCCTGGTCATGGGTTCAGGGCTGCGCAGGTTTCACAAGGAAAGGTGACAGGTGAACCGGTGATATCGTCACCCGTAGTCTAGAGAGGCAGAGGGGTGGTGATTGTGACACGGTGGTTAGAGGTGTGGAGTAACGACAGTGCAGAGTTTTAGTATGAGGTTTGCTTAGCATTTGTTCTCTTTTGGGGTTCATCTCCTGATATCGGGATCAAAGCCAGTAGCTTGCAGTGTCGTAAATAGCAGCTGAGAGACTCTGTCACCTTGACTGCTATTCGGAGCCCTCCTGCACTCACGGGACATGGAGTGTTTATAAGGCAGGAAGGGGAAGGGGGGTGTCTCCTCATAGGGGAAGTTCTCGAAATATCACAATATTGGAACTTGTTAGAGCAAGTTCATTGCTTTGACTTAGAGGGGAGGGGGTACGACTGGACTGTTTGTAGCTGGTATTTATTTTGAGATCTGAAGCTAATTCCGCTCTCTATAAACCAGTGTGTACTCTCTATAAATGATTTTAGTGGCAAGTAATTTCATAAGGTTAATTTCACTTCTTGATGTGGTGATAATTGCATTGATGTGCTTTTCACAAGGTTAATTACAATATTTTTGGTCTGGCTGCATATGGAAGTCTATCATTAGGAATGGAATAAAACCTTGCTTTTGAATGGAGCACAATCCAAAACCCGGAACAGTTCCCAGAAATTCAGCTATATTAATAGATAACTCAAAAATAAAAGATACAATTGTAAATAGATTGTAAATGTAAATAGTCCAGGGGTCACCAGCCTTTTTGAAACTGAGAGCTACTTCTCGGGTACTGAGCCATATGAAGGGCTACCAGTTTGAAACGCCCTCCTAAACTTATCTAAACTTCATGAATAATAAACATGTTTTAAATGCTTTTTTTTAAAGATATTGTCATTTTCAAATCTATATAAATGTAAAATGTGATTAAAGAAGAATAGCAACAGGATAAAATTAAATTTTAGACTCTGCTCACTGTTGAGTTGTGGTGTTTTTAGAACGGGTCCGTGGGCGACTCGTGTGGTCCTTGGGGGCATCCTTGTGCTCGCGGGCACCAGGTTGGTGAGCCCTGGCTTAGGGGAATGAGCAAGCACTAAGAAAATATAACAACAAATATTAAAAGATAACAACATACTTTGGTAATCTTCCTTCATCTGGTTGACCTTCCCAGCTGGCAGGCCAGGTGTGTGACATCACACGTCCTCTTTATTGGTACGACCTTAGCGTCAGTAGCATGTAGCAACTAGTAGCATAATCATTCTTGCAAGCAATAAGTCCTGATTGTTTTCTTCCCAAAAGCTTTAGCCGTCGGAGAGGCTAACCTACTGTTGGTTTGTGGAGTGTGGGCTCTTCATGGCAGGAGACTGTGGTTTGTCTTGGAGCAGGACCTGTGTTTGTGGACCATTTTCTAAACCCACTATTGGATAGATAGGACAGTGTTCTGTTCATAGACTCTGACGGCAGGCTCGGCTAGTAATGGCATGCCTCCGACATTCTCCAATGCTAACCTATTTGCGTGGTTTCCTTTTGTCGTTTGTTGTCAAAGCGACAACAAACCACACCCTTGTACTTGAGTGGGATATGATGTGCGGTGTGATTTCATACGACTCCTTGGTAACTCTGTCCACGTTAGGGTAAGCTGTGGGAATTCTTGCGGAAAGAAATGCACTGCTATAGGTCTTGCAAACTCAGCCAATGAAATCAGGTGTTACAGATCACAGGTTTTCAATATTTCTGAAGCAAAATGAAAACAGACCAGAGCTTGTGACCCCCTACCACTAATACAGGATTACATAAGTCAGAGCTGGGGAGGCTTCAATATTTCTTCAGAATTGCTTTCAAGGGTGTACCTTGAACATTTTTGCTCTGAAATGTTTTTTCGTTTTTCCTTGAATATTGAGCGTAAATCGAATGATAACGCTGACATTTGACACATCTCTGTGGACCTCCTGTAACTGCCCAGGCTGAAAACCCCACTATAGATCAACAAGAAAATCATTACCAGAAACACTTCTGATGTATACAAGTGGTGTGTTTCATGCAGCACAGAAAGTGGAATTTTGTACCCTCCTCTGCTAGATGGTAACCCCAGTACTTCCAGCAAAGTTACTTAAAGCAGAGATGATAAATGACTTTACCGTTTCCTCATCAAAGACCATGTTAATACTTTAAGAAGTGAACCTGAGCCTGGAATTAATTAGGTGTTAATAATCCAATTAATGTCAGTTCTGTATTTTTCAAGTACCAGTAATGGCTGGGATGAAGTGACGCCCTGCGGCAGGTCAGTGGAGATGGGTCATAAACTCCTGGTCTGCGACTTGCACGCTCAGTCCCCGTAGGAGTGCTGGATAAACTCGCCTTATCTTTACCGTCCTCCCCCCCCCCACACACACACACACACACACACACACACCAGCACAGCCTAACCTTTGAAGACTGTCATTCACTCCAGCTCCAGCCGGTCTCTGCTGTGTGGCAAATGGCCACCAAATTAAGCGGCGTGAGTGACAGGTGAAAATGCCTCTTGTTCCCGTGTGGCATTAAATCGAGTGTGAGATTGTACATCATGGCACATTCTTCAGTGGCCTCTGGCGGGACGCACTCAGCATTGTGATTTAACTCAGCGCTCCGTCTCCGTTCCTCAGGAGACAATCCGGTAGCAGTTGTGCTTCAGGAGGCCTGAGGTCTGTAATTTGGAGTCTGGGTGAGCTAACCCAGGTGACGTGTAAATGACAATAACGAGAGCCCTCAAGGCGGCATCTGAGGGCCCCCACCTACACCAGCCGTTACCCTGCTGCCCCCCTCCCCGACCAGCCCCTCTGCCCTGAGGCACATGTCAGGCTGAAAGCCTCAGTACCTACTGAGGCTTTCCTCTATGTGAGTGCAGAGGGGGGGCTGGGTGGACGTTGAAAGTTATGGTGATGACTAGTTTATTCTCTTTTAATTGTAATGGATTCCTCTGCCTGAAGGCAGCATTGTCTTATAAATTCAGCAAATGTGCATTTTCTCATACATCCATGGTAGAGGATCATGAGATCTGGCATGCAAAACAAACAAGCAAACAAACAAACAAGCAAACAAAAAACAGGCACTGCTGGTTTGCTTGAATACATTTGGTTTTCCTCCCAAACTTGGGTTTGTCATTTATTTATTTATTTTTAAAAGCTGCATCTTTTTTTTTTTTTTTGGGGGGGGGGGGGGGGGGGGGGGGGGGGGGGGGAGGTGTGCGTGAGTGTCTGTGCGTGTGTGTGTTTGCATGCTTATGATTATTTGGTGTAGCTTAATTCCTTGGAATGGAATGCCATGTTAATTGCTGCAGTAGCATTAAATTAAGTAGTCTGGTTTGTCAATGAACCTGAAGTATTTTTAAGTTGGGATTTAAAGAAATGACACTATCTGCATTTCAAAGTGTTGTCCCTTTTGTTGAGTGTCATCTCTTTTGCTATTTGGATTCTTTTCAGAATGCTAAGACCTCCTTTTATGTAGACCATGGCTAAAAGAATGGGGGCGGGAGATTTCCTGGGTATATTCTGGCCATGAGTCAATATGCTCTAAGCTGAGTGTGAAAACAGTCTTGATTCAAAAGCCATCAAACTCGCCGGGGTTTTGGAGCGCTGCACAATTAATGTATTCATTGTTGTAATGGCACACTGTCAAGCTTAAGTTGTGTGGCACAGATAAGGAGTGAATCTCGCCATGCTGCCTTTTCCATTTGTGAACTCGGTTGTAAAACGTTCTGTGGAGACTTCCTTTCGGGTGTAATGGGCCTTTTCGCTGGTCCCTGTGTTGTTCAGCTGTCCCAGTGTGACTCAGAAGGGTCGTTTTTGAAATGTTGTTACATAGAAAAATTTAAATTCTCCTGATAATACCTGCCGAGTCTGTAGGATAGATATAACTGTGAACCAAACTTGTTCTTTAGGAATTGGACGCAGGAAGCTCCACGTCAATGGCTGTCAGGGCCTTTCCGCACTCGTGTGTCCTGCGGTACGACGTCTTGCTCGTGATGGACCTCGTAGCGGGTAGTGCAGGCTGGTTTGAAGAGCGCACAGCATGTAGCTGCCTGGGCACCACGACAGGTGCTGCTCGCCCCTTTTTTACCCAGGATTCTTCTTCCTGATGAACGCCGATCTTCCATCCCTGATTTTGAGGGCAGAGGTGAGGTGGGGCGGGGCAGGTTCTGTATTGATGTATTTGCATTTTCATTATTCACTTTATTTTTATTATTGTGTTACCCAACACGCTGCACTCTAAGGTTTTATAAATGAGGAAATGTGAACTTTGCCATAGCTATTACATACAACAGTAACCTTAAGAAATCTAGTTTCCCTGTTGTCTTGTATGCAAGTGTGCTGGGGAGAGTTTGATATGGGATGGGGGGGGGGGCAACTTAATAATTTAAATGTAAAGGGCTATTAACTAGAGGGAACAAATGAAGTCAAATTAAATTTTTGGGGGTCCACTTCTCCCCCCGTCACCCTGGTTCCTATGCCCCTGCCTATATGAACTCTATATCTGTTTTAATTTAGTAAATTCAACACCTAAAATACTGTGTTGCTCTTCATTCTTAGGCCTAAAACATGTGGCTTTGTAGCTGTAATCATAATGCATGTTAGACACCAGAAAATCATGATGAATGTGTGTCATTAGTTTGATTCTTAGAAGCTCTCATTAATGCCTGCTTTGAAATGAAATAACTGGCTTTCCGGTCCTCTTGATGTCATGCGTTTCCTTTTTTAAGGATCCGCGTTCCTGAAATTGATGGCAGTTAATGCCTTCATTTTGTTTCATTCCCTTTTCCCTGACTTGTCTTATCTCTAATGCAGACAGAGCTGTTTATGGGCCTCTGAGTCAAGGGCCAGTAATCACAGCCCAAGTTTACAAAACTAGTTTAGCGTGTATGTGTGTGTTTCTTTTACAATATTACTACTCCCTTGATATCTAGTGTATAATGTTAATGATCTTCATTTTTTATAGTAGCAGTGCAGCATTCTCCTTTTATACATTACAGACTATTTTTCTATAGAGGTGGGGGCAGGGTGTAAAATAATAAAATATATGGATCCCAGCCAAAACAAACATACAAAAATACCAATAACCTTGGCCGCAGCCTCAGAAGTTTGTGAAATGCAGCAGTTTAACCTCAGTTCTCTGAGTTCAACGACATTAGTGCATAGGCTTTGTGTAGCCTGACATAGGACTGGGCACATCTGTGACTGGCTTTTTAAAAACTCCGTGCCAAATCAGAATTTCTTCACGAGAGGGTAGGAAACCACAACCACACCATTGTCATTTCCATTTGGAGACAATAGTCCAGAAAGTAATTTTCCACAGTTTTTGTTCAGAACAAAAACTCAAATTCATTATTTTTTTTTTTCCTTGTTTCATTTGTTCTTCTAGACTCATTAATTTCATGATTCCGTGTAAAACCACAGCGCTCAGTTCATCCTTAGAAGAGAATAGTATCTTAAACTTAATGCCTGTGATCTAAAACTATTGTGACTGATCCCCACACTTCAGCACAGTTTGTACATCCCAAATCACCCTTTATAGTCCTTTTAGGTATTAAGCTCGTAGTACAGTGTGTTTCACACTAAAACATTATTGTATTACCGTTTGTCTTTTTTATTGACTTGTATGTAGCATTGTTCTTGACATAAGAACATAAGAAATTTTCAAATGAGAGGCGGCCGTTCAGCCCATCAAGCTCGTTTGGGGGGAACTTAGCTAAGATCTATGACCAGGCTCCACGCTCACATTTCTGATTTATGCGTTTGAAAAATTTGGTATCCTCACCTTTTTGTAGGCTTCCTTTGTGTTGCACTTTGAATAATTAGCATTAAATAGATGCAGTCGACCTGGGTTTTCCCAGTGTTTGTTAATGCGACGGTAATTGCCCTGAGCACGGCTCAAAAACGGTCGCATTTAGCAAAGGGATATAGCAGCTTAAATACAAACAATTATAGCATTTCCACACAAAGAATCGATGCTGGCAAAATGCTAAATCGAGGCCCTTCATTCTGTCATGCCTGCACCCTCTGAGCTTATGTTTATGTTTGTTATGTTGGAAACCAGCCACAGCGGAGACTCATGGGACAATGACCATCAGCTCCTGGGAACCAGAATCCATATCTGGTGTGTCAGGTGTGTTTTGGGAGGCTGGCTGACCACAGCATGGAATCGCAGTGACCTCTGAGGGTTTGCCTGTGTTCAGCCCCTGGCACTAAAGTATGGTCACTGCATCGCCGGCTCATCCAACATGGAATCGCAGTGATCTTGCAGGGTTTGCCTGTGTTCAGCCCCTGGTACTAAAGTATGGTCACTGCATCACCGGCTCGTCGAGCATGGAATCGCTGTGACCTCTGAGGGTTTGCCTGTGTTCAGCCCCTGGCACTAAAGTATGGTCACTGCATCAGCAGCTCATCCAGCATGGCTCTCGCCTCTCTTTGGTGCCTCCTGAGACAGACTGTCACCTTTGCAGCAGTGAAACCTGCTCCAGACGCACTGATGTTACGCTCATGCTGATTGGTTCTGACTCGGAGGTTGAACAGTGACACAAATCTTACATTACAGTCTATTGTGGTCACGGCTGGAAAATTCTGAACAGCTTTTGTTAACAACTTGCAAAAGTGTCTATCATCATTTCCTAGCCACGGGCCCCAGGAGAGTCCAGGTCAGGTCCAGCCGCGCTGATGGCTGTGTTGCCTTCTGCCATCGCGCTCATGGGAACGGGACATGGAGATGGGATGGTGCAGCAGCTGATGAGTCCAGAGGGACCCGTGAACTTGGGTGTTTAAAACACACCAGATGTAGTCAATGTTTGCCATGGTTAAATACACCCTGAAGTCCAGGATCAAATGGGAAGTCCCAGTTGCATCAGAATTTAAAAAATCTCAATGTGCAAAGAGTAATTTTAATGTCTGAATTTATTTTTAATTATTTTACCAGAAGCTGCAGGTACTGCAAGCTTATTATCTGAGTAAGAACACCAACTCTATGCTCTGGTTGTGAACCTTGACCCCTCCGGTCCCACTACTAAGCCGACGGATAATGAGTTTGCCGTTTGAAAAAGGAGCAATCTTAAAAATAAAGTTTTCGCATTACTGTACTCGCTCTTTGGGTGACTAGAGACCTCTGCCCTCTGTTTTTGTCGCTGCTGAGCTGTGATTGTCCGGGTAAGGTTATATAAAGTGATACCTTTGTAACGCGGCTGGCTGTTCCGTAGTTGAGTACTCAGTTCTGGTGACCCAGCACCCTTCAGATTACAAGTTAAATGGCCTTAATCTCTGCTCTACCCCTTGCCCCTGTTCCAAAGGCTTTTTTTATATTAACAGCTGGTGTCTGTTGTAACAATTATAATAAAGCACTGACTGACTGGTGAGATATGTGCTTGATAACAGAACAGCATGGATAAGACGGAATTAAGCTGCCGTGGAAGGCGTTGCAATTTTGGCTCTGACAGCACCATTACTGTAGGAACATATCGATAGCCAGACTGTTCTAATTGCTCTCTAGTGAAATTTCAAGCAGGACATTCCGGTACAATTTAGCTGGTATTTATTGATGTATTGGACAGGCATCGCTGCTCTGTCGGTGTGGCCTCCTAATGGTAACTGAAAAGCTGCAATGGTGGTAAAGGCAGTCTTTTTGTGAGAAATATCTGTTCTATTGTTTTTGGAACTCAGCCTGAAAAATGCTTCCTATCTTGTTTGTCTGTGCATTTGAAAGCAGAACCCATTATCCTCTATTGAGAGAGTTCGCCTGGAACCATTGTACACTACTTTGAGTGCACCCCCACCCAGCAGAACCAAGTAACGGTCTTCTTGTCTCCCCCAGCACAGATCCCACTCTTGCAGTGAGAGCCAGAGTCCTGTTCCGTACAATGTGGTACTTTTCCGTTGTCTTTCTCTTCCTTTAACGAGATGCCGTACAGAGTGGCTAAGTGCTCTGTGGGAATGTGGTGAGGTGCAGGCTGGTGAGTCTACCTGACTAACTGGCGATCTTCAGTCCCAGTAGGGGTGTCCAGTTTGCCTTCGTTTTTCTTGGCAAAGCCAGTCTACCTGATCCTCGCTTTCAGGACTCGGACAAAGTTGTAAACAGGCCTCTGCCCCCTTCCCAGCGTCTGAGGCCCCACGCAGGTGCGTGGCTCCTGGCTGCTCTCACGCTGAGGCTGGTGTGATGAAGCTCCTTCTGCTTTCTCTTGGCAGGTGGAGTGGATCCAGCAGCAGGTGGTCAAGCGCAGGGTAAAACGGGATTATAAAGCTGGCCCTTCCCAGTCCATCTACTTCAACGATGCCAAGTGGACCAGCATGTGGTACATCGTAAGTGTCTCCACCTCCTCGGCCGCGTGTGCGAGCGTGACGAGAGGGATCCGGCAATGTCTCATGAGCTACGGCAGGATCCTCCTGGAATGAGTTTTCATTTATCGTGCTCGGACTACATGGACGGACTTGCGAAGAAGACATGGTGCTTCTATGTGCACAGCTGAAATTTTTGTGTTTGTTTTTTTTTAAATTATATATAAAAATAGCCCAGAGCAGTCAGTAATGGGAATTCCTGGGATCATTCTGGGTCGATTGTGCCACAGACCTCTGATTCTTTAAAAAAAATAAATATATGTGTTGTAGGAAAATTTGGGGTCGTGATCCTTTAATGGGCGGTAAGGTTGTCCCAGACGTGGGAGCGACCTTCTCCTGGATCTCTCTATTCCTGAGATGATTCACGCATTCCTCTGTAACGAAGACATTGCCGGTCGCTCATTTGCCTCACTGCCCTCATTCATGTGTTCGCTGTCCCTCACTATTTAGCTTCTCTCCTTTCTTTTGCGTCCTCATTCACTGTCGCGTCTGTCATTGGTCTTATCCTTGATGAGGATAGATGCACACGTTACTTCTGCTCTAGTGGGGAGCTGTAGGTGGGGGTTGAGGGGGAGAGGGAGGGATCTCCTTCGAAGGGGAGTCGCTTGCCAGTGAAGGGCACAGCTATTCTTAAGGCGCAAAGTCGACCCCAAGCAAAGTGAGGCTCGACTGCTGAAATCACTCTGAGCCAAAACCTTCGCCTTTAAAATCAGACGGTGACGTGTGAAATAAACGTAGCAGCTTGTGACAGCACCGTTTATTGGTGTTTATTAGGCACGGTGATAGGTAATGAAATAGGAAATTCACTTTTAGTGGCTGTGAATCTGCAGTGCAGTCCTCTCCGGTTGAAATCAAAGGGTCGCGTTCCCCTGCCAGTCTATACAATCTGAACAATCATTAACGCACACATTCTGGTCAAAGTATGAACCTCACGTTAAACTTACAAGGTGAACAAACTCTGAGCATGTCTGCCGGTTGTGTACCCAGTGAGGCGGCAGGACACGTTGGATGGATCCTGACATTTCAGTTCTGGGAAGCAAATGTTCAATAACTCTGTGTAATGACTGAGCGTTACCAGAAATGACCGGGCTTCCAAAGCAGCCAGAATGTGCCAGAGATGGTCTGGCGGGTGCCCTGGCTATCACAGGCTTAAATGTGGACCCTGCAATGTAATTTCTGTTTTTCAAAGGAAGAGTAGAAATGAATATTGAATCTTTTTTTTATTTTTTTTTTAACAAGTATGCAATGTATCATCTGACATTTTAAAAATGGTCATCTTGTCAGACTTTGTGTAAGAGTCTGAAGAATGTTCTGCCTCAGCTATAAATCTCAATCCCAGAACTAATGGAAATAAACCACTGTGGCAATTAGATTTATAGGCTGTGCTGCTTTGCTTCTTATTCAAGTCAAGAGAAGCACAAACACATGGATTGTTGGTTGCGTCAGGGAACAGAAACACTTATTTTTTATTTATTGTTTTTTTTTTTTATATATATAAAAAAATCAATAAAGGGCAACATGAAGAGCACAAACACATCCCGGCGGGGGGGGGCAGTGTCCTCTCATACGTCAGACTTGAGTGTCCTCCAATGCCTGGACTTGTGTGGCTCAACCCAATGTGTCACATTGACAAATGGGAAGAATTATGGACATGAACTGACAGGGCGTGAATCAAACAGTTTAATTGTGTCCAGCCCTATTAGTGTGATGCAACCATGAATTTATGACAGACGCCACATAGCATGTTATTCCTTTCACTGCTTCTCTGGTTCCTCACATAAGGCCTTTCGCACCACAGCAACTTTTACCAGGCGCCAGAGGTCTCATTTATAAAAAATGTTGGTAAATTCTCGCTGAGGGAAAATGTTCCTACGAAAAGCAGAAGTCTGATTTTTAAGACCTTGCGTAAACCACGATATAAAACGTATGGGTTAGAAATCTCATGCATCAGAGAAACATTTGAACGTCCGCTTGCCTTAGAGGCCGGAACCTTCCCGCCCACTAATTACCCTACTTTGGCAATGCAAATTAGCCACGTGTTCATATAAACACGCACATCCTACATCTGCGATGCCATTTCAGAGACGATGGAGCTCCAATCAAGGGGAAAAATTGATTTCTCATTAAAAAACAAAGCCGAATAGCAGCATGTAACTGCGACTGTAAGTGCGGTCAGTTCAACCAGCCGGATAAAGACAAAATTCTTAGAAGTGGATTTAAGATCAATTGAACCAGTGTTCGTCTATTCTGTGAGGCTGGTGAAATGTGGGTGTGTGTGACTGCAGATGTTTTGGTGCCGATACGTACTTCGACTTTTCAGTACGTACATATCTAATCTAGGCCTACATTTCATGCAATAAAAATATTGGTATAAAATTCATTCATTCATTCAAGCAACTAACGCTGAATGTTAATTGTGTATCGGATGTAAAAAAAAATTTTTATATTTATGAACGTGCATTTCACCAAGCACTAAAACTAACTGTGAAGGCTACTAAGATACGAATTTCTATCTGACCTCTAAATGTCGTTCTTTTGTTTCCTCCAAAATGTTCTTACAACTGCTCGGGACCATTTGTAAACGTGCAAACTTTTTCAGGGTATGTTTTGCTTATGTTGTGCCTTTATAAATCCGAAAATCTTTGTATAAATGTGCGTATGAATGTTTCCTGTCTGTTTTATCTGCACAAAGCCTTTATTAATGAAGCCCCAGAACCTTTTTCAGAAACTTTTGTTCCCACCACAGGAACTTGGCTTGATTGTAGTTCCTCAGTTGCAGTGAAGAACCTTGTTTAGTATCTAGAGTAAATACTTTTCTCCGACCAAGAACTATTGGGTGGGGCTTATAGCTATAAACTGTGCTGATTGGTTGACCACAAGTATCAGCACTAACTTGGAAGTTACGTGGAAGTATGGGAAAAAGACATGGAAGTAGTGGAGCAAAAATTGTTGTACCTCAATTACATTTAATGCATTAAACCTAATTAATGCAACATTTTTACTTGTCTCCATATTTATGCATTGTAAAATTCGATCGATAACATACTTCTAATATTGCTGGTTTCCAGTTCTTATTAGCGAGGTAACACTACATCATTATTTATTCTGTGGTAAACAAAAGATTGATCTGTTGGCCAGATTTAATAATGAATTATAAACTTGTAGTGAGTCCTATAAATAAAATATAAATTAAATGTGATTTGTCCCTTATTTTTGGACCATGCAATTAATCCCCCGATAACTAACAAAACAACTTGTTCATTTTTCTTTGTTTTGGGGGGGGTGCTGTAGTTTTAGTCGGAAATTACGTGCAACTTATAACTTATGAGCTTTTTGCGTCTTCCATGCGCATTAAGCGTAAAGGTCACAGTTCCTGTTGTCCGGTGGGAAAGCAGCACAAGAAAGTGGTCAGGAACTACAAAAGTCCCCGGTCGAGTTGGCCCAGGAACTAGAAACCTGAACAACAGTGGGAAAGTGTCTATAGGTTCCTAGACCCCACGCTGTAGTACAAACATCTATTTGTGTGTTTTGCTTTAACATATAGCTTTATCTTTTTATTGCATGCAGTGTTCTTGCAGAAAAGCTTAATAATATGTGTTCGACTTTGGGTACAAAACCATCGTCCATAGATGTTTTATATAGAATGACCCTCGTGTCTCTCAAGTGCCACAAATAAAGCTGATTTTCAGGCTTGGATAGTGGCTAATCCAACACAATCTGAGCTTTTATCTTGGACAAAACATTGCTGAGCCAGTTATCTTTATAAAGTATCTGAATCCCCCCGTACAAGTCCCAGGACCGTGCAGGTAAGAGATCTGCCCAGAGATGGCCCCCTTTGCCAGCGTAGGGTATCTCTTCAGAGATGGCGCTAAGGCATTCTCCTGCTTTGATTCGTGTCTCTGAAATCTCTTGGTCTGCTTCCTGCTACATTCCTCTGATAGACTGGCTGTATGATCTGCTAATGTGTTTGCATTTAATCCTTCAGTACTTTTGTGGTGCATGTCTGCTTCTCATTAAACATCGTCCCTGCATCCCCCCTCTGTACCCGCAGCACTGCAACGACGACGTCCACAACTGCCAGTCCGACATGAACATCATGGGGGCGTGGAATAGGGGCTATACTGGAAAGAATGTGGTCGTCACCATTCTGGATGATGGCATTGAAAGAAACCATCCTGACCTTGTGCAGAACTACGTAAGTCTCGAGCTGCTATGTCTGGGAATTCTTTTTTTTTTTTTTGCTAAATGGGGAGCTGATGTGCGCTCTACCTTTTATTAAATTACTTTATTTTTTGGGTCCTCCCCCCATATCATTGCACCTGCTTTTGTTCAGCCTGCTCTGATGGATTTTCTGTGACTTTTTGCTTCCCCCGTTATCCGCTTTTGCTTCCCTGCTGCGTCAGCCAATCAGGAGCGGCACACGGCAGCCCTCGGTCCGCTAAGCGCCTTGTCATTCGGCTTCTCCCCGCTTTTCATTTTTGTGTCTTCGTGCTCCAGCCTCCTTCTCACGAGGCCTCAGTTAAGTGCACGTGAAGCTGATTATTATCCTAGCTCTCCGCGTGCCTCCCACGCAGCTCTGTATGTCCCCACCTCGTCTTCTCCCGCCGCCTGTCCAAGGCTTGGGGTGAGGAAGACTCCACCCCCTAGTTTGGGCACACGGGGAATTTTGATATCGGCTTTCGCTTCCCTCACATCACTTTTGAGTTGAAATAAAATGCTGCCTGCGGTTCAGTTGTTTAAAGTCCTCTGAAGATGCACTTAAGTCTTTAGGACTTTAGGACTTTGCGTTCTGGAAGAGTTTGGTGCTGAGGAGTAGCAGTGTGGTGCTCGCTGTAAATCTAATGGCAGTTTTTAATTGTGATTTATAAGGGTTTTATGCCCTGAAAGCAGTTCATCCCTGTCAAATATTTTGAAAGGTGTTAAGATGTAGCATTTTCAGTTATTACATGCAGCTTCAGTGCTTAAATAATGTAGTTTCAGAGGCTTGAGACCTAAAATGTTTTTCAGTCTGTAACAATGAGAAGTATTCAGCAATTTATGTGCTAGTGCAGTGTTGAAAATTGATTTAAGTCCGTGCAGTTGCCGGCTGCGGGTCTCCTTTTGAAAGCTCTGTTCCAGCAAGCGAGGGACTTCTTCAGAATTTCTTCATTCATGATACTGCTGCTTAAAAGGTGTGAAAGGGGGGTTTTTGTGCTGTATAGAAGTCCTTGCTGGAGGCTCCTCTGAGGCCCAGCGGGTGAAGGGATTCCTTCTGACAGCTTACTGATTCCTGTGCCTAATGCTGCAGCTGTGAGTCCGGGGGGGGGGGGGGGGGTTCATCAGGCCGTAAGCCCACTAGGTTAGGTCTTGGCCAAACCGAAGGCCACATTTAGGCACCTCTGAGTGGACTTTGATCCTCCAGTTAGAAGCTTTCCAGTCCGTCTGCTCGGACTCAAATAGCCCGTGCCTGATGGGGACAGCCACATATGCCGACTGCAGTGCTTTCCAGTGCATTTTAAGGTGATTCATACATATTCATAAATCACATTTGAGTAAATTGAGAATAATAATGGAAAAAAATGTAAACACAACAGAAATTCAGTTTTCTGTGTTGAAAGAGTGTCAGATCCTACGCCCTTTCCAAATGGGGCTAGGGGTCTTCGGGCTATATTATCGCCCCCCCCATTATAACCTTCCATGCGTTTCTCTGTTTCAGGACACACAGGCCAGCTATGATGTCAACGGGAACGACCTGGACCCAATGCCCCGATACGATGCCAGTAACGAGAACAAGTGAGTCCTGCCAGAGGAACGATCGCAGGCTTTCTAGAATGTTACGTAATGGCCACCGGCCGGCTCCCCCGCCGCAGCGCGCTGGGTGCCGCTCCCTGGCCGGACAGCGCTGCCCCCTGCTGTGGATCTCCAGGTCCGCGTGCTCGCCAGGGTTTGTGGGAGAAGCGACCGGCCTCTGACCTGTTACGTAACTCGGTCGCCTGTGTGAGGCGTATCCGTGAAGCTGACCGGATCATTTAACCTGATACATTTTGCAAGTCTTTCTCTGAATGCGCTTTTCCCTGAATGCGTTTTTATTACGGGAACATAGCATAAGTTGTGACTGCAGCTTCGTCCGTTTCTCTGCTGTGTAAATGTGGCCAACTCTCGCCGTGTGAGCCTCTGCCAGTTTGGCTGTTACGCTGTTTTTTGGACGGTTAGGGCCGAAATGCTTTGGCGCGCGTTTCGTCCCTAATAGCGCTATGTTTTCTTAAAGAGACAGGCCTTTTATAAATATGCCGTGTTGGAGATGGATGGTGGGCAGCCCCCCCCCCCGTGACCTCACCGGCTCCGC
>JAODJU010004447.1:0-12374 GCA_026776725.1 Gnathonemus echidnorhynchus
TAAATATGTCAGATTTTTGTTAAGTTTGTAATTTGACATCAAAGTATAGACATTGCAAAATGCAGTTTGGAACACTTCCATGGAGCCGGTAAGTGGTCTGGAAGTTTAACGTTCAGAATTAACTGTGTGTGATGACAAAGGAATGATAGTGACATCGGTATTCTGTTTATTGAGAAAGATCATGTCAGCGAAAAAGAGGGCAATGGCACAAATGGACAGCAGCCAGCAGCAAAGGGAACCATGGCCTGGAAGGCCAGTGAGGAGCAACCAGCAAGACATGACAATTCGTCCGCTGGATGCGACTGAGAGTCATCTATATTAGGAAGGGGAGAGAGAAGGCATAAAGGAGATAGTTGGGCCACTCATGAGCCAGGGCATCTTGACCCAGAGAGCCCAGCAGTTCTGCAAACCAAAGCAGGCACAGAAACATCTGATTGGTGGATAGGAGTGAGGGAAACCCTGGAGACAACCATATGGATCTCAGCCAGCATTGAAAGGGACGCAGTTGAAGGAAGCTGAGCCACGCAAGTTATGTTATGGCAGCCAGCAACCCCGCCAGACAGAGTAAGGTCAGGTAAGGAAAGTGATAGTCCCTGCAGAATTGTGCAATCTTTGTCCAGAGCACAAGCTGTCTGGGTGGAGTAAGAGAGGCCAGCATCTGCCTGGAGTCCAGGCTCATGCCAATAAACTCCATAGTCTGGGAGGGACCAAGGGACCTCTTCTCCCAGTTGATTGCAAAAGCTAGGGCTGTCACATGCTACAGCAACTGTTGGGTCTCCAAAGCTACCTGCTGTGCAAATGACGCAACCAGGAACCAATTGTCCAGGTATGGCAAGGCCAACATGCCCCGGGGCTGAATGGGGTCTAGGGCTATCTTCACACAATGTGTGAACTCACACAGAGCTAGGGAGAGACCAAGCAAGAGAACACAGTACTGGTAAAACTGCCCTTGGAAGGCAAATCGCAGGAAATGCCAGTGCAACAGGAACATGAAAATATGTGTCCTTCAGGTCGATCAAGGTGAATCATGCACCTGGCATGATCGCCTGCATGACATCCCTGGTGCACAGCATCCGGAATGGTAGGTGCTTGAGATACTGGTTCAGTCCCCTCAGATCAAGAATGGGCCTGAAGCCGCCTGTACTTCTTCCTGACAAGGAATTAGGTGGAGCAAAAACTGGTCAGCTGAGTCTATCATGCCATTTTGTAAGAGCTTGAGAAGTTTCAGCTGAAGGGCCCATATCTGACATGGATTGCGGACCACTGTGGTTTGCGTCGCAGCATGTAGAGGAGGTTGACCCCAAGGAGTCAGCAGCTTAGACCGGCGGTTTTACTGTGCTTCGCTACTTGGGCGCTGGTGGAAAGGAGTGCGGTACTTGACAGACAGATTGCAGCCGCTAAACTGGGGTGTGACTCCGGCTGGTTGGGGGCTGAGGCTGAGCAGGATGCGGGGTTGGGCTTGGAAAGAGGGCCCCGATACGGTGCCTCAATGTTGGGTTAAGGCCAATGAAACAGTTCCAGGTCCAAGCACATGGTGCTCCAAAGCTTTTTGTGCAACTGGGCCAAAGATCTGGCCTGGAACCAAGGGCAAGGCCCTCAAACTGTTCCAACAGGGCTTGGACAGCAGGGACTGGGCCAGCCACACCTGCCTCTTGGCCTGTACAAGCAAACCGAAGGCTCATCCACATTCGCCAGCGATAGCACCCAATGACTGGAGGGAGAAGGCCATTAATTCACCCATTGCAGTGAATTGTGGCAGGGGGGAGAAAGGAGTGAATGGCAAGCATTAGGTGTGCCAGGGTATTGAGTATTCCACCCAAATATGCTGTAGCACTATAGGCTCTTCCCAGGAGGTTATCAATGTGGCAGCATTCTACATTTAGACAGAGGATGCTCTACCGCAGGGCCTCATCTGGTGAGATGACAAGCGAACCAACACAAGGTTCCACTGTTGGCATTCTCCCAAGTCCAACTGTATTGGCGTCAGCCATCGCCACCAGCTTGCGAGTGTCACGGTCTGTCCCAGAAGACATTGCTGAGCAATATGCCTCCATAAGAACCTCGGTCTGGGCAATGGGGCATGCAAAGGTCATTGAATGATGCTGGGCGCTGCAGATGATTACAAGGCTCTTGCACGGTCTGTAGGACATCCAGCTGAAGGTGAGCAGAAGCTGCCCTAAGCATGCTCTGAATGGGAGCTGCTGCAGGAACTGATGCTGATGCAGAGCTCAGAGCATCAGAACCACTCTCACTGAGCAAACAGGGCGAGGGGTCGCAGTTCCCTCCTCACTGTGAACCATGTCCATGTGGCTGGTGAACAGGGACGCAGAAGCAGTGACTAGCAGAGTATCCCCGTCTGACTGGGCAACTGAGATGAGGCATGGAGAGGCAAGCATGGTACTCCTCCACAGCCTGGAAGCCCTCAGCTAGGGCAGACAGCAGACAGCAGAACCTGCAAATGACCAACGTTGCACAAGTGCTCGGAAACCTTGCGGGCTAGGCCTCCGGAGATTTCCTCTTAGTTGCTACTTTAGGAGGGTCAGGGGGAATCCAGGTCTAGCCTGGCCAAGCGTAGGCAGCAGCTCCAGAGGCATAATACTGCAGGACGGACACAGGTCAGTCAGTGCTTCCCACAAATAAGTGAGGCCCAGGCAGGTAGGTCAGCAGTCATGGCCATCTAGTGCATCCATGACACCATGGCATCAGACACACCATGCAGAATCCATTGGGTAAAGTGGGAGGAGCCAATTACACATGGACACTCAAGAAATAGTAGTAGTGGGAGTGGAGCCAATCACACACAGGCACTCAGCAGCATAAAAAATAATTTACATTCAGCTTGAGTATAACTAAGATATTTTATTTTATTAGATTATCAATGTATAATCAGCTCAATATCAATACATTTTATCAATTATAATCGTATATTTAGTTTGATAAGAATTGTTTAACATTGTTTCATTAATTATGTATATTTAGCTCCATAGCGACATGTTTCATTGATTATTGCCATATATCAAAAACATGTATGAATGTTTAAAAACTGTTTGTTTTAATTAATCATTTTTAAAATGACATTTGCAGTTCCCTTGACAGGATATTTAAAATGTTATTTTATGGCTTAACCATTATGTTTTATTAGAGCAGTTGATAAGAGAGCGATTTTGATGGAGTGACTCACCTCAGCAATGTGTCCTGCTTAGAAGGGAAGTAAAGTATTAGATTCAGGTTTTAATTAAGAAAACATGGTGAGAGGTCTCCAGTTTTAGATGATGATGTTGATAATATACTGTCAGTTTTGGTGAATACAACAAGCTTCGACATGTAACCGCCACTAGGTAACATTTTGCACACAATTTTGACCCGTTTTAATCGTTTTCACCCCCACCCCACGGAATCTTGCACATTAATATTAGGCCTACAAATTAAATATAGTGTGGGCTATGTATAGGCTTTGTTAGCTTACTTTGGTCAAATAAATGTTAGACCTACTCAATTTCTGTTCAGTGATTTGAGCCTGAAATATATTTCCTTTAGAAATAACAGACAGTTTTTTCAATACAGAACAGTGATTTTTCCAATTAGCATCATACTGAAATGTTACTTAAATGAGGTCCCATGGAGCTGGGTTGTTTGGTTGTGAGCAGATTAAAGTTTGTATTGAGAGAAAAAAAATTAATTCAGAAGTAATCGATATAATTGGATAGTGCAACAAGTCCTGCGGTTTTAAAATGAAATTACCATATTTTTAATCTTAATTTTCCACGCTGTTTACCTGATAGTAGAGATGTGCAAAGCAAACAAATGCTGAGAGAGTGGGAAATTGACACTGTTGTTCTCTGGAGTGCTTGTTTCCATGATTAAATGCTGTGATCTGTGATTACTTTGTGCTTGGCATCAGGGCAACGGGCCAGCACCGTGCAGAGACTGAGGGTCTGAACAGATGTAGCATCCTGGGCTTCTGGGGTGGCAAGTGCACCTGACGAGCTGCTAAGTACTTTCCAGACGTGTTGTTACAGCACTCTGCCACACTGTCCTCAAAGAGACTGAACCTACTTCAGAGTCAACAAATATATGAGATGATGAAGTTTGCACAAAATGTTATTGACAATTAGTATAACAGAGCTTTTATCAAGTAGATCCATGACAATGTTGCTAACATGGTGTTGATAATTAAAAAAAAATGAGTAGGCCTATATTGTAACAGAGAACATTATAACAAATGTGACACACTGTGTTGTACTGCAGGTATGTAATCAGATGACATGAATTCAGGATACTTTATGGCAGGGGTCACCAACATGCGGGCACCAGATTGCCCCCAAGGACCACATGAGTCGACCACGGACCTGTTCTAAAATTAGCACAACTCACCAATGAGCAGCATCTAAAATAGTCATTGTTGATAGAATCATAACCATGATCAGTGTCTTCACATAGATGAGTATCATTAATTATTAATAACAATATATAACTAAAGGTAAACTGAGCAGATTTATTTAAGAAGAGTGTATCAAACTGGTAGCCCTTCGTATGGCTCAGTACCCATGAAGTAGCTCTCAGTTTCAAAAAGGTTGGTGACTCCTGCTTTAAGGGACTTTCATTGCCATTTTGCTGATCTTTTACGATAGTGCTTTTTGTTAAGCGGGAATCACACTTCAATTAATACAATTATAATATAGCAGTAAGTTATGTAGCCTATAGCCTTCAGAATGTGCCACTGAAGGATATGGAGAGTGTTTTGACACAGATAAATAAATATCATGTAGCCTATATATACTTATTTCAGAACCATTTCTGATTGTGGAGACATATTTTGAGTTAACGTTTTCTTTTGTGATAAACACTACAATTTGATAAATGGAAACAAATACATGCTGTGGGCTGGCAGAATAGCACTGAATCATGACTGCAGGCTCGCCGTGCAAGATACTGAAGGTTCTTTGTGCCTCTCAGACCCAATGTAGTCACATGTAATGTGCTCGAAAAAGAAAAACATTTTGACAGGCTGGGGTGGAATTACAAGAAACAACTGAAGCTGATTTTTAATGGTGACAGAGAGTAGTGATGGGGAAGCATAAGTGATTTCCCTGGGGCTGCTTTCCCCCCTCCAAATCCTCATTGAACAGTATATGCCCACCCTAGTAGCTCAACAGATGTGCATAGTGTTGGAAACTGAAGGAATAGCTATTAGATGGGAGACCTGTGTACTGTATTTTTTTAACTTCAGTTAAAACATATTTGAAGTTTCTGAAGTCATTCTAGAGCACTTCGCTTTTTCTGGGGTCTATCCTCTGGAGGGGTTTTTCACAAATTAAATTTGACAGCTGCTGAAGCCAGGGGCAGGCCAACAGACTCTTAATATTTTGTTTTCAATAGAATCTTCCCAGAGTATCTCATGCAATTGTGAGCTAAGGTGTATTTGATTTTATGAAAATGTGCAGGCTATGACTTCTAGCACCATGCACACATGTGAAACTAAAGTGGTACCCAAAGCACAGAATACCCACACTGCTCTCTGGCTACGCCACCTCCTGATAAGGGCAGGAGAAACCCCTAATGTTCCTGCCTATAATGTGGCTAAGTTTGAACCCTCCCCGCAAAGGGACAATAACAAAGAGGCATATGGAATTAAAACCCAATCCACTTTATTACAAATAACTAAAATCCATTAAAACAAATAAAAAATGCTGCTAGGGTGGCTGGCTGACTCTCCTCCAGACAGTAAGGCCAGATCAGCATGCGCAGCTCTCAGCTCAGGAGGCCCCTGGTGACAAAAGAAACGACAAAACCCCACCACCACACAACACACAACACAAGCACTACACACAACAAACAAATACCACTGCAATATACGGCTCAACGTAAGACTTCAGACACCCACTAATACAGTGCCCCCTCAGTGTGGCGCCCCAACAGCGAGGAGCAAAAGCCCATGCGGATCTGGCCTTGTACAGACAGATCTCATGTACAAACATAAGGGGAGGGGACCAACCGGTATCCACCACCTGATATACAATGCTACGTTACTACCTTACAACTTACCCCATAGCAGCAACCCGGGCAACTAATAAAAGAAACCCAAACAAGAACCCTGTCAAATAACCATAAAATAGTGGCCAGTCTGGTCCTTTGCAGGAATGCTTAATGCCCTCGCAGCACAGTAACACCAAGAAGGCGCGTTCCAATGCTACAGGTACAAAGAAACATAATAAACACTAAAGAAACAAACATAGACCTTTCTAAATCCCACAATACAACCCAAGTTACCAGAGCCACAATGTCTGTAGCCCAGCAGCTTGTTGGAGATCACGTCAAATGATAAAATTCCAAAGTCACCTCTGTGTCCTCCATGAAGAGTTACACACTGCTAGCAATCACCCTGGTAAAATTAAAATCACACAAACATTCAAATTCTCAAACAAAACCCTTTCCTTACCCACAGGGAAGTCAAACGCACCCCATGTCCAGTCATATAACACAGCAGCAAGAGAATGAGATTCCACCTTGGCAGCCTTTTATACTGTAAGTTCCTGGTAGATCACATGACCTGGCTCATATGGTTACCAATATGGTGTAATTACCAGTGCCATGTGACTACTCCCACTAGTCCCTTCAGATCCCCACACTAATATATGAGACAATGGATATCTTAAGATTTTAGTTTTAAGGATTATGGAAATTCCCCTTTCCCCTCAAAATGCCAGTCTGGCAAGGAAATTACCAGAACTTTCATTGAACTCTTAGAAGGCCAAGCCCGTGGCCCCGTGAACAGACTCGCTTTAACTCCCCAAATCTTGTGAGCATACTCTGTGTGGATAGAGATATTTGCAGGGGAACAAGGACATCAGCTCGCAGGGGGGGGGAACCGAGCTCTGTGCATACCAAAGTTAATCTATTGACACAGGCTGCAGTGACAGTTGCTAGGCAAATCAGAACAACATGTTGTACCAGATAAGCAGAAACTTTCAGAGAGTGAAAAAAGTACTGACAGGGGCGGGGGCTGCTTGTAGAAGGGGTATAAGAAAAACGGTGAACAACAAGGAAGTCGAACTCTGTGGGGGGTACGGTGCGTTGCAGAGTTCCCAGATCGATCTGCTGGAATAAAGGGTATTGGACAACTCATCCATGCCTCCGAGTGATCTCTTCTCATCTATGGACCTGGTGGAGATGGCGAACTCGAACAATTTGGGGGCTTGTCCGGGATGAGATAGAGGTTGGCATTTGGCAAATACCAGACGAGACCTGAGTGGGCACGGAAGGCTGCAGGCGCGCCACTAAGAAAAGGTAAGCTGAGCCTGTTATATCAAAATCTGCACATTGGCTATACTAAATAAAGTAGTCCGAAGTGTCCATCAGGGCCATCAGTAAATTTGAGGCAGCTGATAAGGTTGGGTAAAGGAATATTAAGACTGGGTTAGAGTCCCAGGACGGTGGGTTAGAGTCCCACTGTTGTGTCCTTGGTGTGGCAACCCCACGATTCACCGACAGTTGAATAGAAACAGTAGGTTAGAGTCCCAGGGAATTTAGGACCCCTGAATTCTACAAATTACTGGGTTAGAGTCCCGGTAAAGAGTGGGTTAGAGGCCTGGGGTCAGGGACCCCGAATTCTGAGTTTATTGTTTTGGGTTAGAGGCCCTAGAGGCCCGGGGACCGAGGTCCCCGAATTCTGAGAAGTGTAAAGTATAATACTGTGTTGGTATGTATGGATTGGTGGTGTTTGTCAGTTGGACAGTCCACCTGTAAAAAGCGATGTAGAAAGTGTGGTTGGATTAACCCTAGACCCGAGTGTACGGTTTGGACGGCAGGGAATGGGCGCCCCCAGTCGAGGAAAAAAAAAAGGGGCATGGAAGCCCCTATCAAGGCAAATGCAAGTCGTAGGAGTAGCAGTGTCGAAGGCAGCAAAGGAAAAGGAGAGAGAGATAGGGCGGTGGCCGCAGCAAAAGGCAGGATGTGTGTTGTAGTTTGGTGAGCGGGGTACGAGCGGGAAGATAGACAGTTTTTTGGGTGAGTTACCATGGCAGGAAGAAAGGGAGGATGTAAGTCATAGAGACGAGGCGGCCAAACAGAGGTATTAGGCCGGGATAATAGGAAAAAGAAAGTGGAAAAAAAAAAAGGAAAGGAAGACAGGGACAGGAGAAAATGACTTACAGTAGTGAAAAAAAAAATAGCCCTATGTGGGCAGGGAGCTGATCATTTACATCATGAAGGCCAGACCCTTGGACTTAGAGACCGAGGGCAGGGAAGCCAAAAAAAAAAAAGAGAGAGAGCAGCAAGGGCGGAAGGCAGACAGGACCAGGTGGCGTTTGAAGCTCGAGTAAGGAGAGAGCAGTTGGAGGAACAAGGGGGAGTAGACTCGCCCAGTCAGCAGGCAGGGACCAAAACAGGGAAACAAAAGGAGGGTAAAAAGGTGGAAATGTGGGGTCATGTTGCGGGGGTATGGGAGGACGACCCAGAGGACAGGGCCCTCGTGGACCAGTTAGAGGAGTGGATGGCCAGAATAGATGAGGCACTAAAACGAGAAACCTCACTCTTAGAGGAAAAGGTGAGGGTTCTGGGTAGCGATGAAGAGAGCGAGAGTGAGGGGGCGTGCTATGATAAGGTCTCAAGGCCCCCAAGGCACCAACTACCTCTGCTAAGAGGGATGGGCCAGACGCAGGATAAATATAAACCCTTCTCGATAGGAGACGTGCAGGCGCTGGCTGATAAGATGTTGCCCCCAGCAGAAGGGGAGGACAGTGGATGGATAAGCTAGACCAGCTCACTCAGGGGACAAAATTGTGAGAAAATGACAGAAATGTTTCCTCCTCCAACCTGAGCAGTCATCCCAAAGCTGACATAGGATAAAACCATGCACCCCAGGGTGTAGGCCACGTTCACTGCTCCCCCATCGCGTTCGAGCTCCGCCCCAGGGAAGGGCCCCTACTGGTTGCCTGGTATCCCCGCCGCAGAGGAAGCGATAGCAGAGACCATCTTGAGGTTTCTGAAACAGAGAACGGGGCGAACGGTGTTCTGTTTCAGAAAAAAGGGGGGAGAGAGAAAGGTATGGATGTATGTCAGGGAGGCTTAGACGTATAGGTGCAAAATGGACAGGTATCAGGCCGGGTGTGCCGGAGGAGGCACACAACATAGGACAGGTAGGTGCGGGACAGAGGTAAACGTACTAAGGCTCAGACATTCCTTCGGTACGGTGTACCATCCCCATGGTTCCACTGGGGCCAATGTGCCGCGACACAGGAGCCAGGCAGATCCGTAGCTGAGATCCAGGAGGACCTCGCCGGGAGAGCACAGAGTTCTGGTTCGGGGGAACCAGAACCAACTCAGGTCTCCACAAAGGGGCAGAATAATCCCCTGACCTGAGTGGATCGGCAGGGTCGTCTACCCCTGTCCGACAGAAGACACAGAAGGCCTCATCCGACATCAGACCACCGAGACCAGGATGAAGACGACCAAGATAAAAAGGGGGGCTTTGGGGGGAGTTATATTACATGTGATGATTGCTTTGTTTATGATTCTAGTACTTTCCAATGACCAGACATGCGGGGCAGCAGGGACCAGGTGCGAGGACAGGTTGGGAGGACTCCGGTTGCAGTACACTCGAGGGACGAGCACAACCTTCCTTTTTCACTTATGCGATATAATCAACTGCGGGGGTCAAAACGCCTTGTACCGAGGGTATGACATCTGGCTTTGTGCCAGTCCAGGATTCCATGAGGCCTGTAAGGCAGGCAGAAGCACAGGATCGCCACACTGCCCCGGGTGGGACCAAGTGGCCAAGTACACCGGCCCGTGGTGGGTTCCATACGGACCCCTCCACTATGCTCGTGGGGGCCAAGAATACAGGGCATGGTAGGGTAACATCACTTTCTCCAGGGAGGGACACACAGGGAAATCAGGATGGAACCCGTTGGCCTTCTCCATGGGGGGCTTCCATGCGGACCCTGACAAAGGAGAGGTCTTATACCTCACCTTGGGCGCGGATGTAAGGGGCACTGACCCCTGGGGAATAGTGAGGGTGTACTTACCACCACCACGCCTCCAGGGGCCGCCGGAACCCAGGAGAGGAGTCAGAATGACACTCGTGTCCTAACAGTTGACTACACGCGATTAAATCCTCTGGACATCATTGAACTGGCCACAGCGTGTAAGGATAGCAACCTCTGGCTGGATTGGATAGCCCAGACAGCTAGGGACCAGCAAATGGCGGGCTGCGTGGCCTGCGCATCTGGTAGGCCACAGCTATACACTGAGCCTGCCCCCTTATATCCCTCTGACACGTGGGGATATGTCTGCATGTTGGCACTCACCAGAGAAGCCACCCCCACGAACTGTACCACCTTAGCCTCTATTTTTCCAACAGTAGACAATAAGACTAAGCCAGGTCCGTTCTCTCCTCAAAAGGGGGAGGGAGCGTATGTTTGTTTCAATTTTACGGGGATGGGGCGTCCATTGGGAGAGATTCCCCTGGACTGGTGTAACGCTACAGTCCAGAATGGGACGAGCAATGTCACCATCGGTAGTTGGGCGCGGTCTGGTCTGTATTTCTACTGCGGCGGCCAACGTCTCCTGACCAGGGTACCCCCGGGGGGGCAAGGGGTGTGTGCCATGGTCCGGTTGGGGGCACCCCTAGTTCTCATTGGTGAGCGGCCCGTCCGACTCAATGTGACTTCCGCGGGCTCGAGCGCACAACGTAGGCGCCAGCATATCCTCTTCCGCCGGAGCACTCACAGTTTCGACCCGACTGCAAATTCGCCTACATACATCGACGCCATAGGGGTCCCTCGGGGAGTACCTGTCGAATTTAAATTGGCAGACCAGGTGGCTGCGGGATTTGAAAACATCCCCATCGTGGCAGCCCTATTTCCTATAACTCCCAACAAAAATGTAGACAGGATCAATTACGTGCATTACAACGTGCTCCGCCTGTCCAATCTTACCAGGGACGCCATAGAGGGATTGGCGGAGCAATTGGGGCCGACGTCCCTTATGGCGGTTCAGAACCGTATGGCCCTGGACATACTGCTGGCTGAGAGAGGGGGCGTGTGTGCCATGTTCGGGGATGTGTGTTGCACCTTCATCCCTAACAATACGGCCCCAGACTGATCGGTCACGAAGGCCCTGGAAGGACTAAAGACGCTGTCCAAAACCATGCATGAGCACTCGGGCATAGACATCATCTGGGATGACTGGATGGTCTTGATGTTCGGTCAGTGGAAAGGGCTAATGAGTTCTCTCTTGCTATCGCTGGCTACATTTGCTGCTATATTGGTCACATGTGGGTGCTGCTGCATCCCCTGCCTGCGAGCCCTGTCCGTACGACTGATCACGTCCACCATAGAGAAACGTGATCTAAGTCTCCCACACATGATGCCCCTCCTCACCCTTCCGGACGGGGAGGAGGAGCTCGGCAAAGAAGACTTCCACCATAAGAAGTGATCTCCTAACGGAGATCAAAAGGGTGAGTCACAATTTCCCCAAAAGTATTGGTAATCTCTTTTCAGAGATCAAAAGGGGGAATTGTGGACCGAGATAATTTGCAGGAGAACAAAGACATCAGGTAGCGGGGGGGGGGGGGGGGGGACCGGGCCCTGTCCGTACCAAGGTTAATCTATTGACGCAGGCTGCGGTGACAGTTGCTAGGCTAATAATATAGGGTTGCGGGGGTGCCACAATAACCAGATAAGAAGAAACTTCTAGAAGAAGGGAAAACGTACTGACAGGGGCAGGGGCTGCTTGTAGAAGGGGTATAAGAAAAACGGTGAACAACAAGGAAGTCGAACTCTGTGGGGGTATGGTGCATTGCAGAGTTTCCAGATCGATCTGATGGAATAAAGGTTATTGGACAACTTATCCACGCCTCCGAGTGATCTCTTCTTATCCACGGAGACAGCGAACTCCAACAGTATACAAGTGATGTGGTTTCAGAGGTAGAACCACCAGAAAATGGTTTCATCTTTCTGCCTTCTAGATACACTAGGCAATAAGATTTGTGGGTTGGAGAGCTACAACATTGAGGACTGGCTATCCCATCCCAACAGAACTGGGAATACCCATACTACTATTAAGACATAAGACTTTGACTATAAATATATCAGACATGTTATCAACAAAACCATTTCTGTGAGCCACCAATAAGTCTTGGTGGAACAGGGTAGCCTACAAACTACCACAATTCTCCAAACAAATGGATGTTTTCCATCATCAAGTGAGATAAGAGACCTTCTGCAAACAGAAAATACCACATACAAGGATGCAATCAAATAAAATACTGAGTGAATGAAGAACATTCATAAAACTTCTTTAGGCCACTTAAAATTAATAAATTGTTTTACATAGCCGCCCGCCTCAATTTTTTGGTGCCGCCTCGATTTTTT
>JAODJU010004448.1:0-12368 GCA_026776725.1 Gnathonemus echidnorhynchus
GGTGCCCGTATATTGGAGGTCCGGATAAGGGAGGTTTGACTGTATTTCCATGTTGAGAAATTTGTAGAGTTGGGAGGGGAGTTGGACAGCACAGCTCTGGGAAATAAAGTGTTTCTCATCGTTTGTTTTATATTATATTATTTCAATTCATTTATAGATGTAATTTATATTACCTTTGGGTAATAATAATAACTGATTATTACAATAACAATCATATGTAACAATTACAATCAGTTGTTACATATGTTTTATATTGTGTGTGTGTATATATATATATATATATATATATTGTGAAAGTATTTTGTTGAAGTTTAGATGTTTGGATGTCAGTCATATTCTAATAAATTATGTCCTTAATATTTTTCCTTGGCTGAACTTCAGCATATTAGTCTGATGATATTGAAACGATTGAGATTAACTATTTCTGAAAATATTGATGATTTAATGTCTTTAACTGTCTAGATGAAGATGGGGGAATATATCCACCATTACGTTTCTATAAAAATCTCCTATGTAAATACAGTTTTCTTTACAACTATAAGGGTGCCTGGCAGTTAATCTGTGTTTAACATCCAGTAGAGCCGAAATAATCAAACAATTAAACCTGGCCCACCGATCCCAGGGCGTCAATTTAGGTAGGGACATGTGGCAGTACAGTGTGTGTTTAGGGGGGTGGAGTTTGGCTCTGACTCGGTCCTTGCCAATGCTGAAACCAAGTCTACACCCTTGCACTGATCCCCACTCAAGAAAATCACAAACGATGCAATCTCAGTCCGCTAATTAGTGCACATTTCACCCTGACGCCGCCAACCCCCAAACTAAATGAAGTACATGTTTAGGAGCTAAGGTTACCTTGCCGATATCCGTCGTCTTCATGAGCCTTTTAATCAGACACTGAATTTACCTGTGTTTTAAGCAGACACTTAATATACTGTCTTCGTGTTCTACTGAAAGATTCTTATAATGTTCTGTTGTTACGTGTTTACCTGATTTTGATGTATTGTATTCTTTCAAAAACAGCTACTACATACACCAAGCAGAAAAAAACACAAATGTATCAGCAATACCATATTAACATATTTTTCTCTGATAATCTATAGACTGGGCCATCCAAGCATTTGTGGCGCCCTAGGCCAGCTTCACCATCGGTGATTCTGACCACTACACACTTGATATTGTCTGTAATGTCGAGATTGGATTAACTCCCCCTTCCTATATCAATAATCAGTACTGATAACTGGCTAACTTCTGAGCTCCACAAATCTGTAGTGAAAGTGAGGTTGCTAATGTTATTTTTTAAGATCTCCGGAGGATGAGAGGCTTGACAGGACAGACATAATGGTCATGGCCAGGAATGAACTACAGACACAGAGATGGCTCACCCAAACAACATTAACTGGGAAGGTAGCACCTGGTGAGACGCAGGAGAACTCCAGGCAGGAAGCACCCCGCAGCACTGGAGATCTCTCAGCACCTGTGTCACCTCAAGACCTCAGGAGGAACCCACCTGATGGCAGCCCAGGGAGCCATCCCCACCCTACAAGGGAACAAATTAAACGGCCCAAAATGAGCAACAACAAAGAGTGGTACCAACTAGACCAAGATCTCGACAAAATGCTGGAAGCCACTGAGACTGGGACAGCTGAGGAGAAAGTCAATACTCTCACAACAATAACCTACAATCTGGCAAGAGAGCGTTTTGGATTTGAGGAGAAGAAAGTCAACATCAAGTCAGCCAAGCAGAAGAGAGAGGGAAATCCACCGGCTGAGGGGAGAAATCACGACTCTCAACAAACAGTTCAAAAGAGGCCCTGCTGATGAAAGGGAAGGCATCAAGGATCTGACAAGTCAACTCCGGGAGTGCCTCTGCAGACTTCGAAGAGCAGAAAGCACTCAGAAGAAGAGACAGGATAGGGAGAACAAAAAATCCCAATTCCGATCCCAAAGACCCCTTCCGATTCACCAGAACACTACTGGGTGAAGCAAAATCTGGGAGGCTGACCAGCCCTAAAGAAGATGTGGAGGCTTTCTTGAGGGAGACCCACAATGACATATCCAGGAACCAGGCCCTGGATGCCAACCCAAGCATCAGCAGCACAAAAACCCCGGAAAAAGAGCTGTAAAAAAACAGCACAAAAACCCCGGTCCAAGCTGTATACCCTACAAGGTATATAAGAAATGCCCAATGCTCCTTCGGAGGCTTTGGAAGCTGTTCCGGAGGATCTAGAGAAAGGGTACCATTCCATCAAGCTGGAAGAAGGAAGAGGGCTGTCTCGTGCAGAAGGAAGAGGATTCCTCAACCATCGGCTAATTCAGAACAATCTCACTGCTAAGGCAAGATCTATATATATATAGCGAGCAGGGATCAGGGAATTAGGATCGGGGAGACAGAGAATCAGGAACGAGGAGGTTATTCAGCCAACGACAAGGCAAGTCACAAAAACAGTGTAGACTTCAATGACAGGACTGGGGAAACATACTTGAACGCAGACTTAAATACAGAGGATTTAATGGAAATAACAAGAAACAGCTGGTAACAATCAGGATTTCACACAAGGTTAATGAGGGGGCGGGGCACACAAGAGGATCGTACGAGCAAGGCGTGACAGAACCCCCCCAAAGGCGCACACACCAGGTTCGCCCACCAGTCTCGCCTAAGGGGAGCGAAGGGATGAGACCGGGGACACAGGACCTGGAAAACAAAAGCAAAACCATTAACGGACAATGGGAAACAGCACGGACAGAACAAGCACAATGACAACCAGACAAACACGAACAGGGACACCAAGAACAGGAACACAGGACCGAACAACAAAGCAGAGGACCATGGAGGAACGACACCAGGGAGCACACCTACGAATGGAGGACAGGGACCAGAAGGAAACAAAGGTGGAACAAAGGGACGTGGAGCAAACATTGGGGGCACTAAGACAGGAGGCAAGGAGGGAAAGGGCTGGGGAAAATGGAGAGCCAGAGGGAACCCCGGTGGGCGAGCCGCAGGGGCCACAGTCGACCGCGAGGTTGGAGCTGGAGGGACCCTTGGCGGATGCGAGGTAGGAGCAGGAGGGGACCTCGTAGAGGGCGAGGAGGCAGATGGAGGGATAGGCAAAGGAGGCAAGGAGGAAGTCAAAGGGGGCACCAGAGAAGGCGAGGAGGAAGGTGAAGGGGACCTCAGTGAAGACGAGGAGGGAGGCAAGGTGACAGTGCAGCCACAGCCGGCGAAGGCACCATCGACCAACGAGTCGGAGTGGGGAGACCTGCAGGCGACCGATGAGGCATCAGAGGCAGAGCCGAAGGCGACCGACGAGGCATCGGAGGCAGGGCCGAAGGCGACCAACGAGGCATCGGAGGGGGACCCGCAGGCAACTGCCGAGCAGGAGCCCAGGGAACCGCAGGTGACCACCGAGCAGGAGCCAGAGGACCCCTCAAGCCACAACCATGGAGACCGAGGGCGAGCCAGCAGGCACAGTGGGCGGGACCCAACCCCAGCGCAGGTGTCCCCTTCCTTTTCAGGAGACCAAGAGGTGGGGACCCAGCCGGGGTCTGTCCTGCTGTGGTGGCAGAGGAGTCACTCCCCCGGAGGAGTCCAGTGGGGCCATCAGGGAAATCCCCAAGGGGTCCCATTCGAGCTCCTCCTCCTCCAAGGGGGAAGGAGCGGTGGTCGGGCAGTCCGGGACCTCCTTGGGGACAGGGACTGGGATCCTGGGAGCTGATGGTGCGGGAGTAGGGTCAGGAACTGGGGGGACTTGAGCCAGAAGGGACGGAGCCAGAGGGTCAGGGTCCTTGGAGGGCAGAGCAGGAACAGGTGGAGCAGGAACCTCAGGGAGCAGAGCAGGAACGGGTGGATCAGGAACCTCAGGGGGCAGAGCAGGAGTCACGGGGCAGGCTCCGCAGGGGCAGAGCATCAACCGCTGGTGCAGGAACCGTAGGCCCTGGAGCTTCTCCCACCTAGGGAGCCTGTGCCGTCCTCAACAAGAGCAGCTTCTTTAGGGTCATTTCTGAATTCTCCAGCGCCTGTGGGGGTGAAGCTGGAGTGTTTGCAGTACAGTCCCTTTTAAGCTGTTCCAGAATCCAGGCAGTGCCTGGGGAATCTCTCATCGCTGGTTCATCTATTACCCGCCAATAGAGACCCTCGAGGGTAAGAGGTGTCTAGCCAGGGTCTCGGATGCAGGTGAAGCAGCTGGTAGAGGAGCCTCAGGCTTTTTCTTCAGAGAAGCAGCGGCGGTGACTTCAGGCATGAACACCGCCGTGTTCAGGATAGGAAGGGGTTCCTCCCGACACCTGGCAGGGAAAGCAACGGGGATTGAAACAGTTCGCAAGAAGACCTCCGGCTTGTTTTCTTGCTTCTGGTTTTTCCGCTTCTTTTTCTCCCTGGAGGATCCAGATGGAGCCGGGGGCACATTGGGTGTGTCCGCTGGTGGATGACTAGGTAGTCTGCCGTTTTGGGTTATCTGCTGCAGCACAGACTCCACTACTCTGTTTCTCAGCAGCCGTATGTTTTCGCACACCTCATCAGCTAGGTGCATGTCTTTCAGCAGGGACATCCCCTCAAGGATTTCCCGGCCTCGTCAAGCTAACGCTCAAGCTGCGGGATCCTCCTGGACCTCGGGCTGGGTTACCCAGTAGATCATCTCATCTATCATGTCAAGGTACTCCTCCTCGGTGAGGTGTGGTGATCCTTTGTGGAGTCCTGTCATTCTGTCTAACCAGAGAGCAGCGAACGGTTGAGGAGCACTTTCAGCCACAGGCTCATCTCTCTACCTGAGACACAACTGAGCGTTTCAGTTATTCCTGTGTGCCTACTGTCATTCATTTGTTCAGTTCTTCCAGTATCCATGTCCCCATCTAGCTCAGATGACACTAATCCAGCTCTCTTTGATTCATCGCTGCATTGTTCCACCTGCACTAAATTACACACCTTATATGTTTAAAATATGTCACCAATTCTTGAAACTTTGGCAAAACATGTCCCACTAAGAAAAGTGCTCATTCTGTTGGAAATTAATAACATTTTCATGAATAAAAATAATCAAGGTTATAATTAGAGGGTCCTTTGCACATATGTAAGGTTCTTTTATAGGCTTATTTTTTATTTTATTAATTTAATGTTTATATGCTGGCCCATTGCCTACAAAATCAGTTGTCCTCAGATAGGGGATAATAATTTCAACTTGATTAAAAAAACAAAAAGTAATAATTGAATTGAATAATATCTTTACCACATGAAAGAGTACATTGTAATGTGTATTGAAAACTACAAACAGTGCGTTTTAAACAATATTTACTATTACTTTGTGGTTCCTCAAAATATGTCCCACATGTTCATCACCACCGTCAGATCTTTATAAAAAGCAATAAAATCAGGCAACTACAAGGTCAACTACATTCCTTAGGACCCTATTTTCAACCCTTCAGCTCTACCCTATGCTTCCAGATCACTCAAGCTCCTGTAAGTTTGCTATTTTCTCTTAAATTTGTTCATATTTTTGGACACTGCTACCGTCACAACCATGTCAATACCGTCTCTTTTGTAAAAAAAAAAAAAAAAAGATTAGAATATGACATAAATGTATAATTTTTACGAAGTAGCTAGCAACAGAGGGGAAACAAAATGGCTAATGTGAACAACACATGCATAGCATATGAAAGAGTAGGTTTTTGTCACCACCGTCAGACGTCACACTGAATGTCTGACGGTGGTGACAATAACCTCCAAATGGTCCTCAGCGGAGGCTAGATAATATAATTAAATAATATAATTGTTGATCACAATAAATACCAATATGACCTGCGATGTTTCATTAACCTCTTTTGTATTTTTTATTTATGTAATTCCCCCTATATTTCTCCCATATCGTCCAACCCTAGGGGAGGGGGGTGCCTTCCCTCTCTCTTTCAGTTCACTATTATGCCACGTTCATTTGGCTTATGTCATCCAACATTTACAACATTCCTCCATATTAGCCCAAATAAATAAAAAATAATTTGCCTTTTATTTTGTCTGATGGTGCTGACAAAAACAAAGTAATAACTGAAAAACGCCTATTTAATGAAACAAATACATAATGAGGAGGTTGCACCGGTACATTGCTGAACAGCCAAGACCTTAGTCTATAATGATATACCTTCAGATTTTGTAATTTAAGTAACTTTTTATTTTCAGAATTAAAACCTGTTTTATCCAAATTCCCAAGAATCAGTGTCAGTCAACCAACCTTACTGTGTGTTGGTTGGACATAAGTTGTCTGTTCTTAAAAGACTACCATGTCATTGGTTTGTTTTTGTCATGTGATGTGAGCTGTTGTGTGCTATAAAGCAATGTTCCTTATCAATTTATTGAAGTTTCTCATTTTCTTATTGTTTAAATTTTGTATGACGGTAAGTATATATTTCTTATATATTGCCTAGCCTTACTTAGAACACATACCTAATATACTGAACACATATAAACTCTCATATGTTAGCCTTCAATAGCAGGTCTGTATAAGATACAACAATGAACGATGGAACGTCTGCTGAAAGAGCGGAGTACTGAGTGATCGGTTTACTGAAGGCTACTGTTTTTTTAAAGGACAAAAATTATTACTAATATGAATTGCTAACATAGAGGTATGAGTTTTAATCTGCAGATGTGTGCTTGCATGTTTATTGTTTGCCTTTTTAAATTTACACATTATGCTGCTCAATTCAATTTTAGAGTTAAGGTCCATTTTCTGTTTTACAGATGGTCCCCAATATTTCAATCATAATTAAAAGTAGGTTGCCCTTATGCAGACATGCAGATAATGAGGAAATGCTTCATTCATGTGCCACAACTGCTTGGTGAACTGGTGAATCCATTTTTTAAAATCAGATTTCTTTATACCTGCATCTATATCTTCCTTTAATTTTGAAAATGAAATTTGGGCACTGCCTCAACCAAACAATATCTCGGTACAATATTTATCCATTTCCATGATTTTAATGTTATGTATTATGAAGATGCCGTTTTCGTTGTTTTGAAAACCACTTGCAACAGTTGATTATATAACATATGATGTGCTTGAAAGACAAAATAAAATAATTCTGTTAACCAGTTCCCCTATTTCTCATAATTATACATATCATTAAATATTTCAAAATAATTATATGTGGAACTCTTGAGGGATTGTAGACACAATACAAAAGGTAAAGAGACCATATATTTTCTCCTGACCTGACCCCTTTAATATTGGATCATCTCCAGCTCTAAGCAGCAGCATTTAATAAATCTCATATAATTATGCTCAATTTGCTACTTTGTCATCATATGTTGCACCTTTGGACTTGAAAATAACAAATCTAATTGAGTGCACGCATTCATCCAGATTACAATTATTTATCTGGACTCAGATTATCAACATATTTATAGTGCAGAGTGTCCATTTAGGATGCTAGTTACTTACTGACGTGCTTCGCTTATGCTTTCTCCATACCCTAATATTTTCACAATCTACAATTTAAATAATAAATGAACATGAATATGCATTGCAAAAATGACATCATCTGACATCATTTAGTGAGCAATGCATTTGAAGTTAGCCCTTTTTGGTGTTTATTTGAGTTTGGATAGTCAAGTTTAATTGCCTTTCTTATTGGTCATTTTTCATGTTGGCCATCTGTTCCCTCACACAGTCACATAGCATGATGAATCATCAGAGGGGAGCCTCTATTGTTTACCTCTTCTGGCTCTTACACTCTACCTGGTTAACACATTTTTGGGCGTGCCAAGTAAGTACCTCAGGGTTTTGCAACTGTGGTATAAATCCTTTTAGAAAACAATTGAAATGCCATGGTGACATGGACCAAAGTCACTGTTCTGCTGAGGACCATTAATCACTTAAAAGTGTATTAAATCAGAGGCTCTCAGCCATCGTCCTTATGGATAAACATTATTCATGTTGTAACTGAAACTTCAGGTCCTCAACTCCTTTAATGAAGTCCTTGGATTCTGTAGCATCATATTTGAAGTGTTGTTCAGGTGTCAGTTAAAATGTATTCCATGTATCTGCAGGATTTCAGAACCTGAGAATGATGAATGAGAATGAGAATGAAGCCCTTGTTTTACCAATACTCATTAGCCTTAAATATTGTCTCCCAGAGATCTGCCATACTGTGGAAGTGACTTAGGCAGACACAGAAAATAATGCTCAAATGACCTTCATGTAGGAGTAAAACCTTCATATAGGTGTAAAAACTGTTATGTCTGTCGAAATGTGTTAACCATCCCAAAACTTCTCCTAAAGTCACCCCAGTATTTGCAGCAATGACTGTTCAATGCAGCAATGACCATTCAATACACCAATGCATTTTTTGACTAGACCACTACCATACCCAGTACCTCACTGGCTTTTTAAATGATTTAGAATAAATAATTAAGTGAGCTTGTGATACAATTTCACAAATACATGGAATGGTTGAGGTGCCCCAGAGCTGAAGCTTGGGAACTGAAAAGGTGTTCATCTAGCCATCCAGCAAGATATTAGTAACTTTTTCTATAAAAGAAGAAATTGTTAGTTTTTATTGTGTTAATCCTAATATGCATGTACAGGGGTACCTCGGTTCTCGAACAGATCGAATCCTAAAAAGTTCGAGTTCTGATCAAATTTTTCCCATAAGAAATAATGGAAAACCAATGATGATTGGTTCCCGGCCCCCCAAAATTACACCTAAAAAATATATATATATATATTTTTCTATCAGCCGTCTATGGGAGCGAATGCGTCATGAGAGCCGCCATCTTGAGACGGGGTAGAGCTCCTTTTAAATGAATGAACGTCTATCAGGGCCAAGGTGGAAAACAGAATCAAAGAACTATAAATTTGCAAATTTGAGAAGCGATTTTTATTTTCTTGGTTCCTTATAAATGTCAGACATGTATTTACCGAGAGGCGAGTAAAATGATAGCGAAGTGGTTTTTGTTAACATAGCCTACTTTTATGTTCAAAATGTAATGCGCATATAGGTTTTTTTCCATTCAAAATAAAAAATTACACTGCTACTACATGCAGAACAATGCAAATACAAACACCACAAAAAAGGCCAGCAACGTTAACTAAAAGACCCTGGCAATCTCCATGATAAACCCCGTAGCGTTACCACTCATACATTTACATTTACGCATTTAGCAGAAGCTTTTATCCAAAGCAATGGGCATCTCTTTCCCATTTCACATGTTTTTTTTTGTGCCATTCAAATCAAACGCTAACGCTGCCCCTCAGTCTTTTTTGCTACTCAGTGGGTGTGAATACAGTGACTTCCGCCTGCTGAGACGTCATGCGCATACCCTTCGCAGTACGAGGCACGAGGAGCGTAAGATAATTAAGACAGAAACCAGTAGCACAGCGATTCGCAATCTTTGTAAAATAAAGTTTTGAAGGGTGGGAATATCGTTTAATGGACAATCCCACTTAACAAAACGAACAAACAAAAAAAAACCAATGGATGATTTGGGAGTCACGAATCTGGACTGTCTTGCGAATTCGCTGCAGCTTGTTATACAAGAGGGGCTTCCATCGCAACAAAGTCTAACTGAGCTGACGCCAATGGGAGAAAAAAATGTGTTAAAATTTTAAGCATTCGGCACTTGTGTATACTTCTTTTGAAGATATTCATATTGAACTGCAAATGCCTCGTATCAGAATCGGATCGGAACTGAAAAAATATTGATTGGCCCATCCCTAATAGTTGGAGAGTATGTACTTTTGCCACATAGTCTTCTCTCAACTTGTGAAAGCAAGACAAAATAAGTGAAATTAAATTGAAGTGATGGTTGTCGATGCGATCTTGAGTTTCAGCAATGTGATCACAAAGATTAAATATATCCTGAGAACTTATATTTGCTTTCACAACCCTGTTCAGCAAAAGTCCGGCATCTTCGTTGGTACTGACCGTCAAAAAAGCGTGGTTGAATGAGCTCGGAACCCCGTCCCAATATGGCGCCGGTATTGACGCATGCTGAGAGGCTGAATGCGGCATCTAGTGTTTATATCTATGGCGTTCGACTTGCTTACAGCGTGACTTAAAGCAACGCATTCTGATCCTGACGCAATGCATTACACTTAGATGCAATGCGACCTCTCACCCGGCTGCACAAACTGGAACTGCCTCCGTGACGACACACCTTTGCCCTTATTGGCTGAAGAGTTTAGTTACACGCATGACGTTTGTATCCCAGGCAGTTCCTATGCATAATCTGCTATTTCTCCCGAATATCACGTAAAACTGGTTTTCAGTTAATTTACCTGGTAAAATAAAGTTTGTTATCCTAAAGTTAAGAGGCTTTAAGAGTTTGGGAAGTTAGGACGCTTGTGTAATACACTTTTCCTAACTTCCCAAACTCTTAAAGCCTCTTAACTTTAGGGTAACAGTTAAGCTGCCCTAACTTTCACTGGCCAGCACATATTGTTAGCTATAGCTAAATGTATTTAATCCGTATGCCTGTTCTTTTTTTGCTTTTACACACCCTATGAAATGTCATTAGGTGGAGCTTACTTACTGAGAGGGTTATGCAGACTATAACGACGTGTTGCAGTTTCATGACAAGTCCACCCCGGGCTGTGATCCTGCAGACGGCTAAGCACCTACTGCCAGCTTTGGAGAGTCCGACCCGACGATATGGCGCTCTCCCGGTTCTCGTGCAACTGACAAGTACGCTTAATTTTTTGCTAAAGGAGGTTTTCAGAGTGAAGTGGCTGACATAGCAGAAAGATCTCAGCCTGCTATGTCACGCAGTTTTCTGAGGTGACAACAGCAATTAGTAACTTACATATGGTTTCCAAGAGGAGACGACCTGACCATAATCAAGGGCGCTTTTACCACAACTATCGGATGCTCAGTGTAATTGGACTGGTTTATAGGTCTTGTTATAAATATTATTATTATTATATATTATATAAATATAAATTATCATATAAAATAACAAGCTCTGCGAGATGAGTCTTTGTTGCTAGGTAACAGACATAAAAGTTGATAACTGAGGTTGGATTAAGTAGGATTTCCTAGCTTGAGATAAGATAGGATGAAGTAAGATGAGGCAGGATTCCTGAAGTTAGGATCTGCTTCTGTAATACCAAATTCGGAAAAATCTTATCTTATACTTTCCCTATTTTAACTTTAGGCTTAATATAAAAAGTTTCTATAATATGGCCCCTGATTTCCACACAATGTGATAAAAGCTTGTTATTTTGGTGTTGTAGGGACCATTTTTTCAGTCCCCACAAGGGGAAACTTAATTTTATAAAAATCTAGGGGTTAAGGTTGTCGTTGTTGGGATTAGGGTTATGTCCAAAGAAATGCAGAGTCCCCAGAAAGATATGAATATGTGAACCGTGTTTGTGTGTGTTTTAATAGTGACCTATTTGAACATCTCATTAATCAAATCAAGCATATCATGGTGACCATAATTTCGGATATGGGTGAATGGAACGCTCTTGAAATCATTGCATGGCTTCAGCTGTTCATTGAAATGAGGTACAGCACAATATCACATGTAGTTACTTCATTTGTTATTGTATAAAAATAATCTAATAATAATAATAATAATAATACATATTATTATGTACTGCATGATTATTATTCCTACTTACCTACAAATTTGACTTAAAGACAGCCTTAGGGAATGAATCTTGTTTGTAACCTGAGGACTGCCTGTACACAGACCAGCTCACACGAAAATGAAATCTCCACAGACTTCTCAGTAGAATAGTTTCCTCTATCACTCAGGATTACCAAAGTTCTTTCCAGAATAGGGTTCGAGGTCACAATATGAATGACTTTACTTATTTCATTACAATATGTCAAAGAAGGTAGCAAATACTTTCATTGCTCAAAAAAACTATTTTTTTGAACAATATTTGAGGATTAATAGTGAGAAATGTATTTGACTTTAGATTTATTTATTTAAATGTGTTCTTAATTAAAGGTATGTCAGATATGTTATTCTTGGATTGCATTCATATAACCCATTGAGTCATGGTGAATTCGATCGGCTTTGGTTCTGTTTGTTGGGGCCCTACATATTTTACATAGTAATTATTTCTTTAATTCATTTTCCATACTCACTTGTCCTGTGCTGGGTCCCTGAAATCTGGAACCTATTGCAGCAACAGGTGATAAGTGGTTCAGTCAGTTAGGCGTTTGTGCCTGTGATCAGATGGTCACTGGTTTGAATCCCTTCCTCAACCGATTAATCACTTTGCTCTTGGGCAAGGTTCTTGATCCCCTGAATGCTCCAGTGCTGGATAAATGGCTTGACCCTGTGATTTGACCCCAAAATTTGTTCTCTGTATATGTCTCAGAAGAGATATGTGCTATGTGGGGGGAGGGCGTTCCCAGGTTCTTCTGCAGAA
>JAODJU010004449.1:0-12293 GCA_026776725.1 Gnathonemus echidnorhynchus
TATATATACGGCTTAGTAAAGCTATTACAACTGAGAAATGAATTAAAGAGAAATAAGACCAGGGAGGTTCCAGAAATAGCTGGAATATTCTTCACTGCAATGCTTGTCATTTGCAATTAGAGCTGTTTAATCCTCATAGCATCCTGTCATTATTTATTATAATACCATTAGGAGTCAAAAGCAAAACTCACAATAATAATTTATACTTCAGTAGCGAATACAAACAGTTTCCATGAACTATAAATGGCATTCTGGTCCAACTGTTTTCTAATTAATTAGACTGAATTCATAATGTAAACAGACCTGCAATCTTATATTAGTCCCTATTAATCTCTTTATCTTTCACAACAGGCAGACAATAAGTATTTTTTTCAACCAATGTAAAGCTGGCATGACATTTGAACTGGAGGCTATCTTGTAAGGCTGTTAGGTCATTTTAATGATAGCGCTTGCTGTCACCTCTGGAATGTGAGTGCCGCCAGCAACTGAAGTATGCTGATAAAATGAGACATTCATTAAGACAGCAAAGCTGACACTGTCACCCTGACTGGTTGTGAGGGCTCTGCTGTGAACAGGCTGTTATCAGGAGCTCACTGTTATCACTTAGGACTTATTTGGAGAAATTTCATCAAGAAGCTTTATGTTCAGTGTGGCAAAGGAGTCCAATCTCCCAACAAGATACTACAGAGTTAGAGAGATAGAGAAGAGTTTTTAGCAGCTGGGACATATTTCAAATAGAATATTCTCTGCCTTATATCTGAGACGTTATTTTTGTGAAACCATAGTTTGTTTTATTAGGACTTTGGAATAATGACCAGTTTTGTAGCTATAACTGTCAATCTTTCTGTGTTTTAATGTGCTGCAATTAAAATTTAAGGTTAATATCTTCAAGCACAATGCATTTACTTTATGTATCTATTCATATAACTGTATAACCTCTGCTTTTTGACATGCTACAATTTTAAACTTTTTTTGCAATTACTTTGATGTTGAAATCTGCATATGATGAAAACCTCTTGTCACTACTTCACTTGTATTAATTAATAGAGAGTGGAGCAAGAGAGGTAAAAGAAATGAGATGTATAATAAGATGAATTATATTCGGCCAGAGGGCAATTACACTCATTAATAATCAGACCTATTTGCTAAGGCCAATGTGAAATCTTAAATCTTAAATTCACACATATATCAGTCATCTCTATTTCTTAATCACAAATAGAAATAGTATATTTTTCTACTTTAATTCTCTACTCCTGAGATATCAACACACACAGTAAAATAAGCGACTGAAATAAACATTTTTGTATATCATGAAGAACTCCATGATAGTTAAATCAAAACTATTATACCACATTCATCCAGTTTAATTTAGCAGACACTTTTGTCCAAAGTTATGTACAAGTGACAAGTACCAGATAGCACAATAATATTAAATTTACTGAGACTTTTACGCTAATTATTTCCATAAACTATGACATAAAATATTACCGGTTTTACCTGATAATCTGAGTATAAAAATTAAGAAGTTTCTTGTTCAAGGGGAAATAAAGAAGCACTCTAATAAAATTATACTTCATAATTATACTTTCATGCAAAATCAGTATCTCTGATGGTTTACAATTCAGTGATGATTGAAATAAATGTAGACAAAAGGATAAAAAGACATCAATGACAAGATGCTTGTTTTGTTTCTCCGAGGACATCTGGCACATTGCCCAGAATGAAACATAAGCTTGTTTCTCATGTGGGTCATCATGTGACTTGACAATGAGATAGAATCTTGTCTACCATCTGGATATGCTCTTTAGGAAGCCTTGAATTGTTGTGCAATTCTATCTTTCTCGCCTTCCATATTTTATACTGTATCACGGATGCCTCACCAGGAAGCTGACAACTTGAGTTCGCTGGCTGTCAATGCATTTCAGAGCTAACAAAATCTGAGGGCTGCATCACAATCATCTGTAACAGCTGAAACCTAATACAGACAGAGAGGAATACGATTAGTATGTGTTTTAAGTTATGGCTTTGATGATAATGTGTTTTGTTTTATTAATGACAAATGTTTGACATTAAACCTCTAATTATTATCGCTGTCAAATTTCAAAGAAGGCTTGATTATTTATATGAATGCTATAGCAACAGTTTAACCCACATTATTTTATGGCAAGTATTTCATACTAAATACTAACACAGGAACCCCTTTAGGCATGTTTGTTTGTCTTCTTCTACTTCCACCTGAGTGCTTAATTACCTAAATGAACTCATTATGTGGTTCATTGAACTAATTTAACTCTTCTACCAAGGTCAGTACAGACAGTTATTTACAATGACCTGGAAAGCCTCAAAGACTTTGGCCCTTTAGGACAAAATTTCATAAACATGTTGTAAACATGCCATATTTCTCCAGTAGGCTTATGTAAGTTTAGGTTGCACGCCCTTGTATGATTTAATCATCGAATAACAACTGTTGTCAGTATGTAACATTTCTCAGTATTCCGTAATTAATGCTGAGGTTTTGTTACTTCACTCCAACATTGCAAATGAATTATAGATTTTACTCAAATGTTCGTTTCAGTTGGAATACATTAAAAGTAACATGCCAAAAAAATGACCATTTAATGTATCAATGATATAAAAATGTATCTGTAACTGTATGTAGAGCTCAGTAGAGTATTATTCTTCACAATGGGAGTGGGCTTGTAGTGTACAGATGTCTACAGATAATTTTTGAGTAATAGATCATCAAAATCACGTGTTATTATCTGCCTTATGTTCAGCTAAATCAGCTAAATGAATTAACAATAATCAATTGAATAAATAATTTATATCAATGAAATATATGGCATTTAGCACATCTGGGTTGTAACAGTGAAATCATCAGACCAGAATTATTGCACAGAAAACACACACACAAAAAAAAACAAAGACAATGGAAGACTCTAAGCTGATGTTTAGATCTTTATATAAGATTATTTAAGAGCTTTGTGTAAATTCTTTCTAAATTAATCTGGAGGAAGGAGAAATATCAGAAAGAATAGAGCACAACATTTATACGCAAAGTGAATCAATGAGATCATTCCTATTGAAGTTAATTTCGTATTCACTTTCGACTTATCCTCCCTAGCACTGCTGTTTCCAGCCCAGATGTTGTAACTACAAGACGACAGCTAAGCCCTGCAGGAATGTAGGCCGGTCACTGGTGTTTTCTCATTCCTGGTACCTTGAGTTCCTAGTGGTGTGTACCATAAGACCATGGGGAAGGACAAGTCCTGGCTGTCCTGGCTGTTGACAGAAGAAATAAATCACACTGCACACTGGAGGATACCCTTCCAGGCTACATGTTGGGAACTTCATTATAACACCGCTACCACGAATCACTATGCATATTGCCAGTGATTGGGCCCTGGCCAACATTCGCAGCCTACTTCTGTCACCATTTGGGGTGGGAAAGATCAATCTTCCATTCCAGACAGATAGGAACTGGGAAAACTATGACATTGACCAGCTCGAAAATGCGCTCAATGGGGGATATACAGAAAGAGAGAGAGTAAAATTTTTTGTCCCTAGTGATGGAACCATCATTCAAAAAATGCATTGTTTCTCAATGAAAATTGGATTAGACCAAAATACTTAGCAAATTTTGAAATTCCAGATTGCATTTCATTTTAGTTCAGCTTGCAGGGTACTATCTGTAAGAACCAGCTTCCAAATTTTTCATTCTGCATAGTTTTTCAGTTTAAAATCTGACATACATGTATTCAGTGGCTTCTTTTTGTTTCTTTTCAAGTCACCTGAATCTACTGTGTAATATTTCTTACATTAAAACCGGACAATTAAACTATGTTTTACATTTTATTTACAATTTATTTGCTGCTGTGTTTTGCGCACTAGCGTCACGCTGAGCAGAATTTTCAGTGACAACTTCAGCATATATGAAATGTAGTAATATAAATACTTTTTTGTGTTTTTATCAGATCTTTTGCTGCAATTTTGATTGGTTTCAATGAAAAAAAAATCTGATGAATGGTAGTACATGGTGGAATTGTACATCAATTAGCCATCCATCCATTTTCCAGTTGCTTGTCTCGTGCAAAGTACATTAATCATCCATGTAAAATTCTAAGTGTAATGTGACCCACATGGGGGGTAGCAAGCATGTGAACATATGCAATTTATCTTTTTATTACTACACAGAGCTAAATTTATGTGAAGTATCCATAGTAATACATGCAAGGACATTAACTTTTTCTATTATGAGCAGATTTTTATTTATTTTTCTGAAACAGTGGTAAGTATATCTATCTTTTTATATTTTTAAGATTTTTTTAAGTTATGGTAATTGACCTATAATAAACCTGTACTGTATTACCCTAACTGATTATACTCTCCTCTTCATCACCAGGAGAAAATTATCTCACATAATCACTAGCACATTGTACATCAGACATAATATGTTTAATTTACCTCATCTGCCTAATAAACAGATATATTTTATTTGTATTTCATGGTATTTTTGCATGTTTTTTTAAATCAGTTATATTCAATTTTTTTTTAACTGGTACTGAAAGTGTCAGAGTCAGCAACCATCCGTCCCTGCCCTCCATGTCTCTACCCCATTTGGCCAGCAGGTGTCACTGGCCATCCCACCTTTTCACTCCTTGTCTACCCCTTGTGTACCTTCCTGCTCCCTGGTTTGCCACATGACTCAGGGGGTTGAGGGTATGACACAGAGGCTGTAACCCTATGGTTATGGGTTCAAGGCCACCCTTACTTATTGGTTATTTATTGTTTTCTCCTTAGTTTGATATTGTTTATTCTTGAGTTTAATTTGTCTTGTTTCTGTGCCCCTGCCTTGGTCATGTTCTGTTATACTTGTTTCTTGATATCTCCTAGTACAGACACTCATCTACTTACGAATGAGATACGTTCCAAACAGCTGTTCGCAAGATAAAATGTTCGCAAGTCGTTATTCACCATCATTTTAAGTATATACGCAAGTACAAAGAACTAGGATGCTGGGAGTACGCACGCTACGCTGCTGTGTGGTGGGAGTAGCGGCCAGAAGTCGTACTAGGCGGAACTGGTGTGCAGAAAAAAAAATTGATTGTGGACAGGAAACAGGAGCCCAAAGAACACAATTTGGACTTACAGTCCTCTTCATTTGTATGTCTGAAAGTTCGTAAGTTGAAAATTTGCAAGTAGAGGAACGTCTGTGTAGCATTTCCCTGTGTTGCCTTAGTTTCAGGTCTTGTAAGTTCCTTAGTTCTGTGTTCATTAGTGTTAGTTACTTCACCTGCGTCTTGTTGCCTAATGCCCTTGTTGACTGGTTGTTTTTGCTAATTCACACCTGCCTTTTGTTAGGCCTTGTTAGCAGTGTATTTAATTGCCTGCCTTTATTTCTTTAATTGGTCACTGTGTGAATTACCATTCTTATGTTACTGTGTGTGTTGTATTCTGCCTGTTTATCTAGTCCTGTTCCCGTGGTTGCCTGGTTCCTTTAGCTGGTTTATGTATGGTTCTGTTTTTCCCCTGTTTATTTTTGACCCCTCATGTATGGGGCATCAAGTGTCAAGCTCTCATTTTCATGCACAAAATACATTCTGTGCCACAAAAAGCATTATTTAATGATGAAATCAAGTAAGGCCTTGCTGAATTTTGTCCAAGAAAGCATAAAGACTTCACTTTCTTTCATGCACAGAAATCAAAAGGAATGACACAAAATCATTTCATGGAGGAAATGCATTTTGTGAATTAAAGAAAGTCATTTTGTAGACAAAATGCATTTTGTCAATTAAAGAAAGTCATTTTGTGGACGAAATGCATCTCGTGAATGATACAGTCATTTCGTGGACAAAATTGATTCTGTGGAATCATGAAATGCATTTTGTCTTTTGCTGAGTCACGAAAGGCACCACGAAATGTATTTCCTGCTTTGCTGAGTCACAAAATATCTTTCGTCTTTGCTTGAGGTAGATGCGGCCCATGGGTTGAGTAATACCTTCCAACGACCAGAAGGTGGAGTGCCAGATTTGATTATGCAGACCTGTGTAAACACATTTAACATGCTTTTAATAATTTTAATAAAAATGCAAGTAATTCTTGGACTCTTACTGATGTATGTACTCATTAGTGTCACAATTTTTTCCATTACATTTTTAATATTTTTAAGCCAAGCCAATGAAAGATCTCGGTGCTGATTCCCTCCATTTGTAAGTCATGTTTAAGTTATGTTACCATGCCAATTTTCCTTGAATAACACTGTCCCCATTACTTCAGATAAGACACACTGGGTAGCCTGCATATCGCATCAATAAAATGGTGAATATGAATGGATTAAAGGAATCACAGACTGTTTGCTGATCCTTGTAGAATTGCTGGTGCCTCAAACTGCTGCTAGAGCTACAGTTACTTGACCCAGTCCGCAGAGTGTTCAGGGAGACAGGCAGGACATGACAGTCACTGCTCATTACTTGATTTCGTTATTAAATTCTTTTAGTTGCACAGAATGGGCACTTGACACTTGACGCCCCACCTAAGAGCAGCAAGATATAACAAGCTAGAATATTGTTTGACATTCTAATGTGGAAATGAATCTTGATTAATTGAATTCTGTCCATTATATGGTCTCTGTGTATGTCTGATGTCCATAGAAATGCATACGAATTTATAGTGAGTTATCTTCTGCGCACAAGTTATTATCTTGTAATAGTTAAAAAAAATCACCTTATCGAACTTTAGAGGCTCCGTACAATTGCAATATGTCCGAAAAAAATCACGATTAGATATTTTCCCCAAACTGTTTAGCCCTATACTGTATAAAAAGTGTAAATTGCACACGTAGTGAGTACTCTGTCATTGTCTGTATAGTTCACATTCATTATTGCTTTTTTCATATAAAACAATGAAAGAGGTCCCCCTACGAGCACACGCCTACCTCAGCAAAAGAAGAAAGGCATGTTGCCTCGGCAAAATACAAAATGCATTTTGTGATTCCACATAATAAATTTAGTCCACGAAATGACTGTGTATCATTCACAAAATGCATTTTGTCTACAAAAATGACTTTCTGTAATTGACAAAATGTATTCGTCTGATATGGAGTACTGATATCAATTCTGTGCACAAAATAAAACGTTCCTCTTGATTTCTGTGCACGAAAGTGTTAATGTCTTTATGCTTTTGTGGACACAATGCAGTAAGGCATTACTTGATTTTGTCATTAAATAATGCTTTTTGTGGCACAGAATATATTTTGTGCCCGAAAATGAGTGCTTGACACTTGTGCTCCTTTTGCTTTGTATTTTACCCCAAGGTGTTTAGTTTTCTTTAATAAACCCCTTTTTGTCTTGGAGCCTTTTCCCCCGCCTGCACCATGCCACGCAATAACAGTAAGAACTTTGTATTACATCAAACTGTCTAAGAAGAGCAATATAATATGTAGAGCTGTTTCCACTTCATCATAAGCCTAGTTTTGTCAGGGTCAGCACCCATCCGCCCCAATCTTTCATGTCTCCTCCCAATTTGGCTAGCAGGTGTTGCTGCCCAGCCTGTCATCCCTGTTGTTGTGTGTTTCCTCAGCTCCCTGGAATGCTGCATGGCTCTATGGGCTGAGTGTGTGGTTATGAACCCTTTAGTCATGAGTTTGAGACCAGGTTATTTGTAATTATTTAATTTTGCTCTGATCAGGACTCTTGAGAGACTGAGCAAGGAGTCTGTCTTGTATTTTGGGTGTACTGCAAAAAGACAAAGATCAAGGCATTTAATGACTTCTTAGGCACAGCCATCAGTAGTGTGTCTGTCTGCGGGGAGAATGTTGACCTGGTCAAGAGATTTACCTACCTCAGCAGCGACATTCATGTCTCTGGTGACTCTTCCTATATATAAGGTCGCTGGAAAGGGGTGTGTGATGCTCCTGAAATCTTTGCAAGAAGACGAAGGACCAAGTCTTTAGAGTCCTGGTGCTCCCAGTCTTGCTTTATGGCTATGAGACATGGATGCTATCCAATGAGCTGAGATGAAGACTGGACTCCTTTGGAGAATCCTTGGGTACCGCTGGTTTGACTTTGTGTTGAATGAGCGGTTGCTAGAGGAGTCCTGAATGAGGCACATTACCTGCATTGTGAGGGAGCGTCAGTTACGGCACTGTGGCCATGTGGCGCGTTTCCCTGAGGGTGATCCGGCTCTCAGGATCCTCATTGCTGGGGTCCCAAGCGGCTGGACCAGGCCAAGAGGACGCCCATGTAACACCTGGCTCTATATGCGATTCATAAATGCATCCCTTTAGAAGCATTCCTCTGTTTACTTGAGTGGTAAACACTTAAATTGTTACGCTCTTACTAAAATTATATTATCATTACCTTTTCTTTGACCCTCTATGTTCAGTGATGTGCTTCATTTATTTGGTCATGTTGGTAAGTCAGTTATGACCGTGTAGCTAAATCACCACACAGTACCATATAACAAACATTTGGCATCTCTAGTATTGTATGTTACCCATTTCACAAATGTATCAATCACTTTCAACCAAAGTATGGTTTGTATTTCATTATATACACTTGGCATCCATCCATCCATCCATCCATCCATCCATCCATCCATCATCTACAAACCATATATCCTCCTCTGGATCACCAGGGCTCCTATAGCATATTATAAAACTAGCTTTCTATTAATATAATAACTTCAAACATGAAAATAACTTCAATATTCATGCACAATACCCCTTACTACATTTATTATGCAGTGTGTTTCTGCATGTGTGATTTTAATGTCTGGTTTTTGAGGTTTTGAAAGAGTGGTCCTCACACATCTTCTTTTGTTTCAGCTCACTGTCATAGACAAGTAAATGATCAATAACAAGCAAAATGGTAAATGGTAAATGGATTGCATTTATATGGCACATTTTTTACTCCTTTGAGCACTCAAAGCACTTTACAATTTTTTGCCAATTTTTTGTTCACTTACATATTGCCCAGACTACCTTAAATCTGACAAGTTATCTGGCTAAGCAAGAAATCCTGCTACTGTACATGAAACAGGACCCAGGCCATTCACAATGTTGTTACTTTAGACTACTTGGTGATTATCGCCTTTGTTCTCATTTAGAAAAGAGAAATATAACCTGATATTTTACAAATAGTTAGTTAGTCTTGCTGTGTTGATATATGGAATTTAACATAGTTGGCCATATTTTATCCTTTGTCATTGAGAATGTTGCTTTTTATTTGCATTTTTATGTGCCTACAAAAATTTTAAAAGTAAACATTCCGCCTGAATTGATTAAGAAGTAAAGGATAATTACCGCATTGATTTAATGCTTAATTTCCTTGTAACTGGGATTTCATTATAGTAACCATGGTGATGTATAAAATGAAGCAATAATGTCAGTGAGTATAGGAACATATGTTATTTTTCATCTTGCTGGTTTCTCCTTCCTGGACCCCACGTAGCTCTGGTCCCCACACTTATTCCTACCCTAAATGTCAGTCCGGGTCTCAACTGGCTAAGCCAGTGTCAGTAACTCCTGTATAACAATGTTAAACAATATTTAAATATATTAAATATGTCCTCTTGATAGCCCCTGTCATCAATCCCTTGATGTAATATATGGATTAATATTAAGCAGACAAACTGCTGAAAACGTAACCAAATTAGCATCAAAACTCTCCAACAATCACCAGCAAAATTTTTATAGGCATCCAATAACAGGATATGGTCCAAGTGACAAAACTGCCCAAGCATGAATCAGACTGAAATATTGTATTGTTAATGCTTAGAAAAGACTTTTGTCGGCTGTTTATAATGTGTGAACTATCCAGTTTTGTTTTAGAAATAATATCTGTGGTATGCGACACAAATTTCCTCAAAACAAGCATGTGTTTGTGCTCTGAGAATAAAAAGATGCCCAGTTACTAATATCATGTAACTCCTCCCTGGAAAAGGCACCTCAGTGACAAAGGGAAAATGCTGTCAGTCAGCAGCTTCTGGTGACAATGTGTTCATGGTGCTCCAGGTGCTTTTGCACAGTGTGAAAATGGTGCGTGGTCTTGATCCTCATTAAAACCATTTGGGGAAAGCGGGTTTAATTGAAAAATGAAAAAGCAATCCCTTCACAAAAGCAGCCTATTTAAAATACCACACCTGGGGCGAACTTTGACCTTCTCACTTACCTATTTTTAATGGGTCTCTGTTAATAATCACAATCAAAGGGAACAAAACAGTGGATGTAATAAAAAAGATCATGTATAGTAAATAATGTAGAGTACTTCTGTCGGGGGTTTGGAAGAATCAAGCATTCCTTTGTACCTCTTTAGTTAAAAGTTCCTGAAATTATTACTTTCCCCTTAATCCTGGATATAATAGGTCATGCTTAAGATAATAAAAAACATTAAAACCTATTTTGTAACATATGTATAAGAGCTTTACTCTTGTCCTTTTGTGGAGTTTTATTATAAGTTCTAAAAATAATCATTTAAAATCTTGTTAGAATTATTGATTTTACAGACTACCAAGCACAATTAATTCAATAGAGGCTTGGTTTTGATTTGAGGTGTCTATAATATAGAGAAAGTATCATCACCTGTTTGTCTGATGACTATGCAATTGGTAAGATATCCAGGTTTATTTCTACTTGCAGCAGTGGATAATACAATAAAGACTCAAAAGAGGACATTGACATTTATGGACTGACAAGAATGAAAGCAAAATGTGATACTGTAGGCAAAGGGAGACACGTTCCAACAACAGGTAGCATAGATGAATTTTCCCCAGGTACCTGTGGGCTAATTAGGGTGAGCAGCTCTGAGGGAGACACAGGTGTTGGCCAGATTTGCTTGCAGTGCAGAGTAATGACCGCTCTGCTACACTCCCAGTAATTTGTCGGTACAACATGTAGCCATGCATCTAAGTGTTCCACTTCCCTTCCATTTTCATTAGTTATTTTTATGTGCCTATTTATTACAGTTATTTATTACATCCATAAATATTAACAACATTAGCAACAGACACAGCAATGACTTAGCCTCCTTGGGTCTTACTAGCAGTGCAGGAACCACATGTTAATGGTTTATTGGGCCAGTAAATTGAATGTTACAGGCCTTTAGGTATAATGACCTTGGGTGTTCTGGACAGTTGTTCTGCGGTGTTTCATCATCTAAACAGATTCTCCCAGCTTCAAGAATCCTGACACTCCTTGAGCACCAAAGTGGCATCTTGGTGAAAGTGTTATTGGTGTGAATCTGACATGAAATACTGCTGCAGTGCCCTAGAGTATGTGCTCCCCTGTCTCAATGGCTTGAGGAAAATAGCAATTATATGAATAGGTCACACCAAGTAAACATGTTTTGTAAGTTTTGTAAGCTATTTTTATATGAGGGTACTAAACAAATAGTAAATTCCTCAGTGTAGAACAGTTTCTTTCCAGTTTGACACTACATTGTTCAAGCATAAGTATTGAACTCTGCTCCCTGGACAGTTTTTCAGGTTTTATTGTGCTATAAGACGGAAGGGTTCTAGGTTATTGGCTGTAAATTAATTTAACAGATGTTTGACATTTCACTTTAATCAATGAACAGCTTCTGCCATTTCAAAGAAAAACAATATACATTGTCAATAACATAATTTTACATATCAGCAGAGGGGAACACATAGTCATACCTGTATTTCTATGCACCTTAATAAATTGTGGTTATATTTCAGTACTACTTAAGAAAATGGGCTACTGTGATTAAAGCAGTAGCGCTATTCATGGAATATGACTCATAGACAAAAAATACTCTAAAATCACAGTTTGCATGGAAGCCTGGAAAAATATTTAATTATAATTTACTCATGAGTTAAATTACTTCCTTGCTGTAATAAAATATTACAACAAAAAAAGAATGATAGTGAAATATGTTAAACTCATAAATAATCACTCCTTAACCATTTAGCTCCTGTTTGACTCTGAGCAGGATGAGAGCCTAGAAAATGGATGGATGGATGGATGGATGGAGGCTTCTCATTCAGATGGTCATTTACATTAGTAGTATTATGTCAGTTGTGTATATCAGTCTTTTAATTTAATAGCTAAATAGAGCCATAGGTATTAAGTTGGGCTTTCCAGACATATTACACAGGACTGTTGGAAGAGCCTTATAACATGGTTTGTACCCATCCATCCATCCATTTTCCAACCCGCTTATCCTACTGGGTCGCAGGGGGTCCGGAGCCTATCCTGGAAGCAACAGGCACGAGGCAGGGAACAACCCTGGACAGGGGGCCAGCCCATCGCAGGGCACACTCACACACCATTC
>JAODJU010004450.1:0-12286 GCA_026776725.1 Gnathonemus echidnorhynchus
GCTCCAGCCTTAATTAAAAAACCGCTCCGCGCTCTGACCAAATTCCGCCCGCTCCGCTCCTCGCTCACGCTCCGCTCCGCTCACATGCTCTGGTCAGTACGTGTGAGCTTTTTAACTTGAGCTGCCGTAACAGGGGAATTGTCTACCTCTTTGAAATAGAAAATTTCTGCCTTTGTTGGTTCTGGATGGGTAGTGGGCAGTGGGAGTCGGGAAAGCCCGTCAGCATTAGCATGATGTTCCGATCGCCTGTATTTAATCTTTTCCAGCCAAGTTCTTCCCAACAAAGCTGGATGATTGCCCTCAATAACATACAGTGGTAGTTTCCTTTTTTGCATATTGAGTTCAACTGTCACCTCAATTACCCCTTTAACAGGAACTATTTCACCTGTGTAGGTCTTCAATGTGATGTTGGATGGCTGAGGGGTGTGATGCGGCAGCATTTCGTTAAATGTCATCTCAGACACCAATGAAACTGCAGCTCCTGTGTCCGCCTGCATGCGTACTGGTTTTCCATCGAGGAGAGGAGTCACCCAGTAACCTCGCTCATCTCCTGAAACAGATAAGACACATAAAGCATCCTCCCCCTCTGTTTCCGAATCACTCTGTGTTTGCTGGGTGTTTTCCATTTGATTCACATGCTTTTGTTTGAATTTCTGATGATGTTTCTTTTTAGGTTCAGTGTTTTTATTTGGTTGCGTCTTTTTGTTTTTGCAGGCACGCTCAATGTGACCTCTCTTGCCACAATTTCTACAGTTCATGTCCTTACACCAACAATCTTCAGACTGATGTCCCAATTTTCCGCATCGATAACATGCCTTTTCTGATTTTGACTTATTCCTTATGTCTGAGTAAACCTTGTACACTTGGGCGGATGCACTTAGTTGTTGTGCCTCTTTTGCGGCCATTTCCATAGATGTGCTGATCTCTATGGCCTTCTGTAAAGTTAAGTTACTTTCAGTTAGTAGTCGTTTTTGTATAGCCTCACTTCGAAGACCACAGACAAGCCTGTCACGTACTGTATAGTGTCACTCAGTGAAAGGCCAAACTCACAATGTTCCGATAACCGTTTCAACACTGCCACAAATTGAGAGATAGATTCGCCATCTTTCTGATTTCTTCTGTTGAATCGAAATCTCTCAGCGATAATCAGTGGTTTAGGCGAATAGTGCTCTTTTAGTAACCTCACTATTTCCTGATAGGATTTGTCACCTGGTTTGTCTGGCTGTGTCAAACTCCGAAGCAGATTAAACGTTTTTACACCCATGACACTCAGAAAGGTCGGTACTATAGCTCCCTCTTTGATTTCGTTTGCTAGCACAAAGTAGTCAAAATGTTCAGTATAGGCACTCCACTGTTCTACTGATTCATCAAATGATCCAATACTACCGATTAATCCAGCCATTTTGTTTTACTCACTCCTCCCTTTATGTTTCTCTGTTCGTCAGCTCTTGCGATTCCTCTCCCCCTCTCAATCCGCGTTCCGTCGTCTGCTACGTTTCCGTCTTACACTTGATTTCCTCCCAGCGAAGACAACTCGTTCTGCTCCGACCTTCGCGGCTCTCCACGGGGTCGCCGTGCATTCACTCTGCTACTCTCTCGAAGGATAGCGTGGCCGATACGAGGAATTTGCGCCGCGAACATCTATAATTAGAAACACTGACTATCTTTGCGAAACCAACAACTTTGCGTGGTACGAAACGGCCTCGTCGCCAGTTATATTATATTACTAGTTTTTTTTTATAAGAAGAAAACACGGAAAACAGGAGTGAGCGTCCAACCAGTGCTTGCCGCTTGTTTTATTATTTTCTCTTAAAGGCACTACTCCAAAAACTTACGTTTGCGTACTCATCACGTAACATAGGAGGGTATAGAAACACAGAAGGGACAATTTGCATTTTGTAAATACACAACAGTTATTAAACGTCGCAGTCCCAGGCTTATTTCCGATTCGGACTATTTGATGCGAGACCAGTTTATTGAACATGTCCGAGATGGCATGCTGCAGAAGGGAACTTAAACGAGTAGTGCGGCTTGATCCCGACATTTCCTTTTTGTTTATTCGCAGTGAAGCCATTCGATGGGTAGAAGAGGGTGAACATGTGGGTAGGCCCAGGGCCCGTGCCTACTCTTGTAATACTCAGGCTGAAGTGGTTGGGGAAGGTGAGGTGAAAAGACAAGCAGCGGTACTTCCGCCTAATGCAGAATTATTAGAATTGAAGGAATGTTTACGGCAGCAGCAAACTCAGTTAGACTTGTTGTTAAATCACTTGGCCCTGAACAACCCTCAACCACCATTTAGTGGGGCGGCTGCAGGAAGGGCTGGTAGAACTTACCGTTATGATCAGGCAGGCAAACCCTTTTGTAATCGGTGTAATCAGGCGGGGCATATAGCAAGGTTTTGTCGAGGGGGAAGGGAGTTCAATCTGGGTGTGTCTAGGACAGGGAGTCAACCTAACCCTAGGGAAGGTTTAAGAGACAACGCTGCAGAGCAGGGAAACTAGCACCCTCTGGTGTGGGGAGCCAAATATCAGGTGGGTCTAATGAAGGCTCAGCAGTAGGGTTTAAAGGGGTGTCAAAATTGATGGGGAAGTGTCCAGAAGTAGAAGTGTTAATGGGGGAAGTGCTTGTTCCTTGCCTGCTCGACACGGGGTCAATGTTTACCACCCTTACTGAGGACTTTTTCTATAAGCATTTCCAATCTGCTGGGGATCGGCTACAGGAGTGTTTGATGGCTTCAGATCAGGGCAGCGAATGGCCTGGAAGTTCCATATCTGGGATATTTGGAGGTAGATATCCAAGTCCTCGGTAAAAGGTTACCCGGGATGGGTGTTTTGGTGGTTCGGGATTCACATGATCCATATACAAAGTCCCTGCAGGCTAAGGTACCAGGGTTATTGGGCATGAATGTAATTAGCCAGTGTTATGATGAGTTATTTCAGCAGCACAGATCTGCTTTGTTACAGACGCCTGTAGTGCAGTCAGCAGGGAAGGTTTGGAGGCAGGCCCTAACAGATTGTCAGCAGCTCGATGGTCTGCCACCTACAGGTCATTTGGGTGAAGTTAAGGTGGCTGGGCGGTCGTCAATACGAATTCCTGCTGGGTCTGTTAAATTTGTGGCAGCCGATAGCAACCAGCACCTAGGTCCTCCTGTTCAAACTGTGTTGTTGGAGCCAAGGGGTAGTACACTGCCTCCAGGAATATTGCTGTCCAGAGCTGTACTACATTGTAATCAAGAGCAGGTACTGGTACCAGTAGTGAATGTAGAAACTAGGGATGTGTGACTTCCTCCCCGCTGTTGGTTAGGGACACTTTTTTGTATTGCGCCACCGCGGACTCATTCAGCGGTAACATTTTTTAAACTTTTTTTTTTTTCTTGCTTGGCTCTCAGCGGAGGCGGACGCACTTCTCTCCCTCTCCTTATCTTCCCTGCTTTGCTCCTCTCGTCTTGTCTAGTCTACTGTCTTACTGTCTATAATTGAGAGACTCTCTCAGCCCTGCTCTTCAAAACTAAGGAAATCATGGATTTGATCAACTGGTCTCTCAATGCAATTGACACCATCTTCTCGATGAGAAGCCCAGGTTCGGGGGAACCTGACTGTCCTGCAGGAACGTACGCAGCTGGCTACACGATGGACGGATGGGAGAAGTGGAGGGTCGTGTGTCTGGCAGCTCTTTCCGTGGAGGACATCGAAGACATTTACCTATTCGGAACCATGATTACAGGACTGATGCTGATTGGATTGAGAAGCCTCTGGCTGCAGCCTGCGGGAGGGCGGGGTTGGATGTCCAACCCGGCCCATTCGTACCGTGAAAGCCACGCCCATGCCCAGCACGTCTTAATTAAAGCGGAAGCCAAAGCGAACTCGCTTAACGGAAGCATTGTAGTGGCTGTTATGTCAGTAAGTTGAAAAATTTTAGGTTGTGTCCCAGTGTAATAACAGTGCTATCTCTTATTTATTATTTTGTTTGTTAATGTTTCTGCTAGACACACTATTGACTGTCAATTTTTGCACAAAGATTTTACTGTGGGACCCGCATGGTTGTTTGTGGTTGTTTTGCTGCTGGTTAAACGTTTCCATCAGTTAGCTGACTATCTAGCCGACTCACTAGTACTACCAAAACTATGGTAACTAGGTAAAGAGTAAGACCTTCTTGCTGATAATATAGCTTCCGTGTAGTTAACAACACTTCAAGACTTTGTGCGTCATCAGATATTACTGTCTGCTCAAACGACTGTTCAGCATGTTTCCTATGGGTTATTAGCTAGTTAGCAACGCCACTGTGGTAGCATCTATTAGGGCTGTGCGATATAGCGAAATATTTTTATCATGATCATATTAAACGATATTGATAATTATCATGGTGTAATTCAAGTCATTATTTTATTACTATGAGTGCTCCATTTTTGCTTGAAATGCCCTTATAATTGCCCTTAGCTTCAGAAGAAAATGTAATTTGAATTAATAAATCATATAAAATATATATATTTTTTGTTTTAGGGCGTAACACTGGAAAACGCAGACAGTACATTTTGCTGCTAGGTTGTCTGGGCCATATGTCCTAAAAATTATATGACAATATTTCAAAATATTTATCACAAATGCATATGTAGAAAACAGACTATGACAGGTGGTTTTGAGCTTTTCTGATTATGATGACCGAATTGTTTTACTAACAGTTATGGATAATGGTGACTGATATATTATTAAATTCCACCAACAACCTCAATGGAATTTATGTAAAAATAGCATATTATGATTGTTAATTATGCAGATGTTTAGGCTATATTATAATGCTCAGGATACTCAAGTTAATGATGATGATATGAATACTCAGATATTTTATCGATATCACAGCTGATAACCTTACAAGCTGCATTACTTCTGCCTGCATGATATGTTGTTAGAATGAGTGTGCACCTCAGAGTAACAGTAAGTTTACACAATGTTTTATTGTTTATGTTTTAAAGCATCCAACGCACTTACAGGCCAGTCCTGATGCAAGAAGGTTTTGCCTAGATGGTGTTTTCAGATGCCCATGCTGCACTTATGCAACTGAGCAACAATTTAAATTTACAACGCACATTCAGAATCACGTGAGACATGCAGTACAGCATGGAGGTAATTCCTAATGATGTTTATTGAATTAGTATTATTAAATGTAGAATGCACTTCTTACAATCAAGATAGACAAAATTATGTGTAGTTCCTTAGTGGGAGTCACTGAAGTGATGTGAATATTGGTAAGCTAATTTACCTATATTTGTGTTTTGTATGACTCTGTAACTTTCTGATTAGCTACTCCTGACCTCGCTCCCCCAGTTCCGTTCTGTGTATAACTTTCTTTGCAGCAGTGTTGATAACTTTGGTCTTGATGTTGCCGTCTTGCAGGTTTCTTCATCGGCAAATGCAACAATTATTGCAGACCCACAGGGCACTTTCATTGTCTTTATTGCAGCCAAACAATAATACGCAAAGACCAGTTTAAACATCACGTATCCCAGTGCATCAGTGAAACCAAGCCAACCACACTGGAAGTGCATCAGTCACCTCCCGCCTCTCCTGCTCCCTCCTTTACTGCTTTTGAAGCTGCATGTCCCCCTCCCCCAGACTCCATCCTCCACTCCTCACCTTCGTCATGTTCCTCTGATCCTGGCTCCTCAGCAGCACCAACACTACCACCCCCCACCCAAAGAAAGCAGGAAAAATACACAGTGAAGTGTACTCACTGTGGCCTAATCCTTAATAGACGGAACCTATGGATGCATCTTCGAAGACGTCACACCCCTATCAAAATGGACATTACGGCACAGAACCACCTCAGTGCTCAGTGTGTTGATTACACAAATGGAGTGTTTGCAGTGGCAAAGTCTTTTATAGCACCCAGCACACCAGTACATGTCATTAAAAGGACATGGGGTCCTGACCAAAAAACAATGTGTGAGCTGGATATATGCAGAATTAATGCAGAGTTTGCAGAGAGGTCGAACCTTCGTCCATTTGAGTGCCACCACATTCAGTCCCTTGCGTACTGCCCTCCGGCCAAAATGGACACTCCATCACTTACAGAGGATGTTTTGCAGGTCATGGTACAAGACAAGTGGTTTGGGGAAGACAAAAAGGAAAGGTGTTTGGTACGTCAGAGAGAAGCAAATAATGCAGGAGCCCCTTTGTCCTGTCTGGTGACTGTGTGTGGACCCCCCTACAAAAAGCACATTTCTGTATATGAGTCAACTATCTCCTATTACAGCTGGCTTGGCAGAGTGGTGGTTACGTACAATTCTAAAACCATTTCATGGCATTGTCCTTGCGCAAACCCAAGGCAGTCATGCATACATAAATATGTTGCCAAGTGGCATTTATTTGAAACAGACCAGGCACTCTTCAGAAAAACCAGAAGTGTGGAGGAGGACATCATAGAACATTTTCCAACTGACATGGAACGTTTTGACCTAGAAGAAGGAGCTCAATACCCACCTGAAGGCAAAAATTTGTCACGGATGGTTCAATACATTTTTCATAAGAAGAAACTACCTGTGATTTTCCCCTCAGACGTGGTCAAGACCATTCATTTCCCTGTGCACTTCATACCATCAGAAACCTTTTGCTCAGAATGTTTAGAGCCCACTCCTCTAAGTGAACCTGTGCTGATTACATCTAAGGCTAAAATCCTAACAATCACTGATGTCGTAGAAGGTATGTTCTCTCTTTATTTAAATTTATTATCGATATTTTGACATTTCATTACTCACTACATGTACTGTAAATGTCAGTGTAACCATGACTTCCACTATCAGCAGCTTAACCTCCTTCCCAGCAATTCACACTTGTATGCTTAATAAGATGATTTCATACACTGGCTTTTAGTACTGTGCAAAGTAGAGAGACATGTCACACTGTAAAATGGTGAAAGATAAATGTGTAACATCTTTACTGGTGCTTGTGTCCATTAGGAATTTCAATGTACAGAAAATGGTGCTACAGGTGTGGTATGGTATATCGATACCAGGAGTGGACTGATGGTGTCCACAATTTCGATGACCACACACTTCTGTCCATATACATGTGCCATTTTCTACGCAATACACTCCAGGTAGGAACCGTGTTCTGTTGTTTTAATCATTTAAAACAATTATAAATAATTTATCAAAATAATATATTGTAAACCCTTTAAATGTCATACATCAATTTCACAGACTCATCGGGCAGTAGGGAGTGCCATGGATGTGTTGGAGAAGACCTCTGGTAAAACCTATCCTTCCAGGCAAAGGGTCCTGCAGGCTTATTTAAGCTTTGAAGCACTGTCAGACCACAGTTACACATATGTTTGTGTATCGTGCGGTTATCATCCAGTATCTGTTGAGTATCATAAGAAGGGCGTTTTTAGCATGCCTGGTAAGTGAACACATTTATTCATTTTCTTAGTCTTACATTGTTTCAAGCACCACATATCCAGCTATGACTGTTTGGAACATGCTTACTTAAGTCTTGCTTTCCTTAGTGAGCAGCATTGAGGAACCATCTCAGACTTTTAATGGAAAGGTAAATGTTGAAAATTTCTGGGAGATGGTTTCCCTTGAAATGATCAGCCGTGGGTTGGTCCCAAGTAAGTACAGTCCGCACAATGTTCTAGGTGGGATGACCGTATTCTAGCATTTACTTTGTTTATCACGGAATAATGTACTGTTATGTTAATAATATTTTCTAACATCATTTAAAGGCAACAAGTCAAATCCATTTGTCGTCCATCCCAGTTACCATAATTGGGCTCCGTGGATTGGTCCTCACACAAGAGATAGGGATGTTGTACTCAACACTGAATACAAAAAGGTGTATTCTGCTTGTAGTGCAAAGGAGGAATCTGAGTTTAACCTCACAGAGGACCAACTGACTGATGAACTTCTTAAGCTCAAGGTACTGGACTTAAGTCAATTTTTGTCAGTTTTTGTCAAAGATGTGTGTTTTTGAACCACATTAGACCAACTATACTAATGTTCATCATAGATGGAAGCTGTGCGTGCTCTGTGCCGACAGTGTGGCATAGATCCCAAAGGCTCACGGATGGACCTGGTAACGAGACTTCAACAAGAAATGAAGAACAGAGCGAGTTATGATAAGGTGTTTTCAGAGATCTGGGGAGCTTCTGGTAAGTTGTGTTCTATTACTGAGAGACTGTTTTTACAGACAGTTCTTTGTTTCATTACTTAGAATAGTTGCACTCTGATTTACGGTTTCCTTAAACAGGTGGATGGGCTGTGGTCACCTGTCCTTGTGCTGTGGTGTACGGTGTTAAGTTCAACATAAGGGCTGAGAGCCCCCGGGACTTTGCTGACCTTTTATTTTCGATGAAACATTTTCCAAACATTGTATTATATGATTTTGCGAGAGGGTTGGCAACACATACCAACCTAAGAGATCCAGAATCATTACCCTTCAGTCCTCATGGGGGTAGGTTACTTGAGCCTACTGAAGATACATCAGATGTGCCACTACTGGACAGATAAAAGTGAACTTGCCATGGCTAGTCACCAAGAAGCCAGTTCCTGATGAAAATGGCCACCCTGTAACTGGATCGTCAGAGCATTATGCTCTTTATGATAGATTTCATGAGGCAAACTCAAAAGATGCCAGGGATGTCTTGCGTAAGGTGGAACTGGTCCCAGAGTTACGTGGTTGGATCAACAGCCAGTGTGCTGAACAGCTCTTTGCTGGAATGAGGAAAAACAATCATTTTCTCAACATGATGACTCCCTCATCGCATGTCTTTTTGATGCGAAATATTTTGCATCACTACAACAATGCTAGAAATTCAAAAACTATAGAAAGCATGAAGAAGAGACTGGGCAAGGGAGTGGACATACAGTTAAATTCCAATGGTCAGACAGTGTTGGGTATGTATTCCACCCTCATTCTAAATTTATTAGTGGTAATGTTATGTTTATGTAATTTTGCTGTACGGTGCCGTGAAGTTATATTTATCTTTTAATTGTAGGTGATTCCTCAGATTTATTTTGCAATTTGAAAGATCATAAAGCTATAACTTACAAATCTGTTAGAAACGCTAGACAGCGTAACGATGAGAAATGCATGCAGTACAACTGATTAACTCAATCGAAATCATTTGATTTAAAATGTGCTTTTTTGCAGCACCAGCTGAAGCACCAGCCAAACAAGCACAAACAGCAACAGCACCAGCTCATGGTATGACAACTGCAGCATCACCTGGTATGAAGACAATATATTTATTTGTAGGCCTGGTTGTACAACTTTAATAAAAACTTAACACATCCATGTTTTTTAGAATTTGTATATTTATGTTTGTTTTCAGTGGGTACTTGATCTGCAGCTGAATGTATACCAACCTTCAGCCACCCACAGAAAGTTATATGCTTCGTAAGATGGCTCAGTATCACAGAAATGTGGTGAAACACTTATCTGGTTATTATTTTCATGCATGGTTTGATATGTATGGCAGGAGATCTACCAGTGTGCAGTGATGACTGCTGGGGGCTGCCACATCTGGAACACATAAGTGCCAGATCGGAAATTAGAGACTCAGAGGTGCATGTTTTATGTTTTGTTCCCCCATATTTGTTCGTTTGTTTATATATTGATTGACTCATTTGATTGCTGCAAGGACCCTCTTAGTCACAAATTTCCAAGGTGGTAAATGTGTTGGTCCTAACTTGTTGGCACCTATATGTGTTCATGATCATTCATCATTAGATGTTCTCCTAGTGCTGCACATGCATTAGCCACTTGTTCATACAGGAGATGTCATGGGATCCTTATAAATTAGTTTAAATGTCAGTTAAGGTATCTCATGAACTTCTGATTGGAAGTGTCCAAATCTCTCCTCTTTTTTTTTCGTTTAAGCTTGATAATGTGCTGGATTGCACAAAACCAGCTACTGAGTTGATGGGAAAAGTGGGCATCACTGTTTTATCAAGATGGGACTTCCTAACCTTGGGATTAAAGGAACAGTTGGAAGCAAGTGTTAGTACAGAAATGATAATTCAATGTGTTTCTAAATGGCTTTTACACTGAGTCAATTGAGTGTTTACAACTTGTTTTTTCTCTGGTATTACAGATTGCGAATTGTTGCTTTGAGCTAATCTGCAAAATTGCCAGGGAGAAGGTCTGTGAGAAGCTATGTAGTAGCATTAAACTAAATAAGAATGATCAGTCCTTAAAAGTTTGCATCAGTTAATTTTAAGCCTTTTGTTTTGAAATGACTTAAGTTTGTGTTATCAGGGAAAGGATGTCCATGCAGTAGACGCCTACGTTGTTGCCACTTGGCATCCACCTCATCAGCAAGACCCATTTCTAGCTCTGCCAGTAATATTTTTTTTCCCTAAATCTGTGCCCTTCACCCTGTTATGCATGTTCATGAGTAAAAATATTAATGTTATTAAACTTAAAATGGCCTTTTTTCCCTTTTTAATTTTTGGATGGGTACCTATGGTTGAATTTCTCTGTTTTACTTTAGTATAGAAATAAGCAGTTGATTTGATGTCCTGGCTATATTCATAACAAGGGCATGACTGACATGGAGTTTTGTCATATTGCAGCACCTTAATTACACTGGGATATGCCGAATCTGGGTGCAGTTACACTATCTTTAATAATTGTGTAACAGAAGTGTATAACACCAAAAATATGGCCCTGGGAAAAGTAAAAAGTACATTTATATTTATTTTCTATCACCTGTAGGATGATGCAGGATCCAAAGACTGCCTCCTATTTCCTGTGTGGAAACCTGGGCACTGGGTCCTCTGCGTAAATCTTACAGTATATTTGTCAAATCATTTTCTTTATCGCTATTGGAACATCAAATAATTTTTAAATGATCCATTTCATGTTGCATCTTAAGTGTAGACAAATATTTTTCAAAAGTAGCATTTGTCTTGTAATAATAAACAAGTTCCTGCAAATATTGTCATTTTATTCATGCATTAATATTAGTGATGCAGTTGCAAGTCAAAATTAGTTGAAAGTATTCAAAGAAAGTTACAAAGGATAATACAGGAAGTTACAGGATGGCATGTGAGCTTTTGATGCTGCAGTCAAACTGAATGACAAAGGTATGTTTCACATGAACACACGTCTTCTGCTTCTGGACAGAGCTGTTTTATGTGATTCACCCTATATGTAAGTATGGTGTCTGCTGTTAGTGGTGATTTCCCTTGTCCATCCTGCTAGTGTGGATTGTGACACTATGTAAAGTGAGCCATTTATGGATCAAATGCACAGATTCACAAATGTTACCATCAACATTTTATATTATGTACTTTACAGGTCCTGATGCCAAAACATTTCAGGATTTATCAGCTGGATTCAGCTAACCCTAATGGTTATGGGAACAAACAATATTTATCCATTTTCAGGTTTAATTTTTACACTCATAATAGGAACTGTTCAATGTTCCTCATGGAATGCAGTTCTGAAAAAGGTGTTCATTGTTCCTCATAACATTCTGTTCTGAAGGTTGGTATTTGTGTTCTGCATGATGTTCCACATGTTCTTTTTCTGCATGTTATAAAAGTCATAGACAGCTGCCCTTCAAAGGATCATTGATGCAAATATTATTGGCAAATTTGTCTATTTTTGTTTGACCTTCAAATACTGGCTTCAAATGGCTGTTGTCTATGGCTTCAGGCAGGGGTGTTTCTAGCTATTGAAAGGATCAGGGGCAAAGTCAAGTTTACCTGGGGCTTGCAAGATTGGCTTCAGGGCTATATTCCCCAGTGATCGGACCTATCGATGTCCATGGCTTCAGGGATGGGTGTTGGTTGTGTGTTATGCTGATGTTCAATACAAGTTCTGCAACATAGCACTCTGCCTATAGAGTGGCCTGCAGTATGATACAAGATATCTGAATATTTCATCTTCACCTTTTCATCTTTTAAAGCTCAATTGCAACACGGCTAATCCCAGGGCACTGGAAGATCATCAAAAATAAGGTACAGAAGTACATACACCCACATGTTTTTTTTTTCTTCTTTATTCCTTGTTAAGTGGTGGAATGTTAACGATTCTTAAAATGATTTATTGGATAGGATATTGCAGCCCAGATGGAGGTTGATGACTGTGGTGTTTCATGATAATGGCAAGTTATAGTTTAACAAATTATGAGGTGTTCTGTTGCCACAAGCTTTGTGTGTAATTGAACCATTTGTGACATAGATGGTCCAGTGTTATGTATAATTCAATCAAAAATTCTGAATGGTCAATATCAGTCACACACTAGTATTTTTAATATTCTTAATTGTATATTTCAGTACGCA
>JAODJU010004451.1:0-12284 GCA_026776725.1 Gnathonemus echidnorhynchus
CACCACACAGGAGTCAGCATGTTTCCAGCAGCTCAGCCTCGAGGACCATGACATAGGTGATGACCATCAGAAGGATCCATCACGTAACGACCGAGGGCAGTAGTGAAACTACAGAAGGACCCCAAAGCAATTCATGTAATATGATTATGAAAGTCGATGTGGAGCAAGCCAGATAGAAGAGTGAAAGGGGGTTCTGTGAGGAACCAGGGCCCCCACTCGCCTGACACCCCCACTCCGCAAAGCTGCACGCCTTCCATATAGATGGAGATGTAAAGCCACTCTGTAAACGTTTACACATCCATTAAATGTGAAATATTCACAAAACTAAGACTGCATCAGAGAGCGATTATAGCTGCCTTTACATTACATGAGTACATTTCACTACGTTATACTTGTATAACCATGTATGTGACAAATAAAGTATCTTGTACATTAAATATACACATTTTTAAATGGCCTGATGGTTTTGAACAGGGTAGCAAGCAAACGTTTACATGCTGAAGGGGTGTATTTTAGTGCGATATTAAGTGATTGTGCTATTGTGAGCTGAGGAATCAGTGAGTTTGCAGACATCGGTAGTGGTATCAGTGTCAATAAATGCTTCGAGAGACTGTGTTCAGACTGATGAATTTCAGAGCTGCACATCATTTAGACAGATCGATATTAACAGACGGCATAAATGGATGAGTAAGACTGCTCTGTCCCTAGAGCCTCTCCAGAAGTGAGGTGGCGCTAATTGCATCTGCTTCCCTTCTTCCTGTGCTCCTCTCTGCTGCTCCACGGGGTCCTTTACCATTCAGACCATCTTCACGTCCCAGGCAGGCGTCCAAAGAGTGCCTGTTGGTATATCGTATCATCCATTAACCTGAGCTGTTAGGACCACAACATCCCCCGTTGCAATATGACTTGGTGAAAAATGGCACCCCCCCACCCCCGATATCCCCCCCACAGTTGGGAAGATAATTAAACGTTCCTGAAACCACAAGTGATATAACAGGAAAATTGTTTTGTGAATTCCTGATTGAATATCTGCTCTGGTGGGCATCACGCTCTCACCACAGGTGTGGTTTGGATGAGGTACAGAAGATCACCAGAAGATGGAGGCTTGGGGGCCCCCTGTTGGCCACAAACAGTCACCACACTAAATATTAAATAACCACATTCTTTATTTAGGAGATACTGAAGCAGCATGCGTGCACTGTGATGGGTTGGCCCCCCCATCCTGAGTTTTTCCCTGCCTTGTGCCTGTAGCTTCTGGAATAGGCTCTAGTCTCTGTGACCCTGAATAGGACAAGTGGTAACAGATGGATGGATGAATAGATGGATGAAGCAGAATGTACTGCTAACCGGCTAGCTAGGTACGATCTTCTGATTCTACTCGCTAGCTCTTTATTTAGGTTTTGACAAGGGGGGGTGGGCTATGTCACACATACCATGCTATGTTTTCACACGCAATCAACTATATTTTACTACAGCAACACCATGGATGTTACAAAGTGATATCTCTCAGGCACCAGATGAAGGGTTTAGTTTTCACTTTTGAGATATCCACACCCTGCTTAGAGAAGGATAATGAAGTCTGGAGGCTCTTTTAAATAGATCTTCACTGCCTTGTGTAGTTCCAGATTCAGAGATCCTGGATGCCTTCACTCGGAAGCAGAGAAAGGCTCGTCGCTGTCCTGTCCGCATATCGTTCTCGCAGCCCCAGTATCGCTGCGCTCTGCTGCCACATAGTGGATTCTGCTGGCATTGACCTCCTCCGCAAAGACCAACAGAGAACAAGAAGAGCGAAGCAGAAGCGGCAGGATCTCTGCTCTGTGCTGATTGGCGTATTGGGGATTTTGAAATGGAGGTGGACAAAAGGAGCTTATCGCTACCAAACATGAACATAATTTCACGTATGTTCCCCGTATACTCCCAGCCAGTGTAGATTAATTATGAACTTTTCAAGGTGGAACTCCTGGATTCTTGAGGCAAAAGCTGATTCACCAAAGCCTTTGGCAGTACATGTAACTTCAGGTCATCAACAAATTAGCAGAAGCACAACTGTAGTGTATAATATACAATGTCAAGCACTATGAGAGCAATAACGGGAGGGCGATGATTACATGACAGATGATCACAATGAAGACATGAGGCTGGTGACAAAAGAGATGATGATTACATGAGGGTTACAAACACATTAGGGATCATGATGATTACATGAGGGCGATGATGATAATTACATGTGGGTTATGAATATGTGAAGAATGATTATTACTTAAGGGTGATGAATACATGAGGGATGATGGTGATGATGATTACCTCTACAGAGTGCCCCCTCTTTTTAGGTAGCAAGCTTTTAAAGCAGCCCTGAAGATCCCCAGGTTCTGCCCCCCCCCCCCCTGCAGATCTTCCCTTCAGCTTCAGATGAAGCATGATGAGGATGATGCTTAAGTCAGGTTCACTGTAGATTATCTTCGACACCTGCAGTCATGGTGGACTGGATGTAACAGCAGGGGTCCTGCCTGATCATCAATGGCCCTCGGACGTGCGACTGAATGATCTCTGTTTGACTTGTGCCTGACAGTGTGTATTTGCACAAAATGCCGTATCGAAACCCTCTGGCCCTGCATGGTCTCATGCTGGTAGATCCCATTAAACACAACATGAAGCTTGTTCCATCAGCATTATATTTATTATTAAGCAGATGCTTTTTTACCGAGTGATATATTTCTGAGAAAACAAGGTCAGTTAGTCCATGGAGCAATTGGGGGTTAAGGGCCTTGCTAAAGAGCCTATCAGTGAGATGTGAACTAGCGACCATCCGATCATAAGTACAGGACCCTAACCCAACAAGCCACAGAGCTGCCGCCTCAGAGCATTCCTGTGCTTTGCCAGCATTCTGCAGCCCGACTGTGAAGAGCGGGTACCATACAGTACCAAACGGCGCATCAGCTCAGGCGAGAGAGCAGCGAAGACCTCATCATGTCCGGCCTGTGCCCTCTGTATCATAGTCACACGTCTGACTTTCTGAATGCTTAACACGTAACAGTACAAAACAGGCTGGGATCTAAAGCAGTGAAGCAGCTGCCAGAGAGGTGAACTTTAAGTTATTAGGCTCTGAAGGCGTCTATCGACCGCGTCTGCTTGTTATTAAGGAACACTCATATTTCCTGAGCTGTAATCACGAAAAACGTTTATGTACAGCATAGAGAAGTAACAAATAAACATCACTTAATTTGATATTGATCAAATTCTCACATACAAAATGCAGTAATGCCGTAGTACCATGTGTAAGAACTGCCTGCTGGTTACTCTGTTTGAGCACATAGGTTTATATTCAGAGTTAATGCTCAGTGTAGCTTAGGAGTCACTTCTGACCATTTGTGCCGCTCCACCTGAAGTCGCCTGACCATAGTGTTAGTCTTTAAGGTGATATCCTCCATTTCCCCGGCTCACAGAAGAATATAAAAAGAGATTAAAAAAAAGGTTAGCTCCCTCAGTGAGATGGGCCGCGCATGGTGAATTTGACGAGCTCCTCTTGCACTCTGCTTCTGCCGAGGCTCCTTCACCTTTCTGCGTTAATTAAAGCGCCTCGCAGCCTTCGCAGACGCCAGACACGAGGCTAATTATCTCGCAGCCCCGCTCAGCTGCCAGCTTCATTTGAAGGCTAATGTCCCCTGACTCCTGTCTGCCCGACCTTCTCGCACTCTAGCACGTCTTCCTTATCATCTCAACGGCTCCCGCGTCTTGAGTTCTCCCCCTGGTGCGTGGGGGTAACTGGCGCCATGTCTGAATGATCGACAGCACTGCTCAGAGCTCATGCCCTCACCGTCGCCCCCTAGAGGCCAGCTGTGGTACTGTTACACTAATGATGAGGGTAACTGATGCCATGTCTCGCTCTTTGGACCCGGAAATAAACATTGGCATGCCTCAGACCTCATGCCCACACTAGCTCCCCCAGGAGGCTGGCCGTGTCCCTGCTGCGGTAATGACAAGGGAAAATGTGAGTGCTGCATGTCTCGGCTGGCAGCCAGGCCTTTGAAATTACCACAATTGGCCTGTAGCTGCCCTTCATTTAACACAATGTCTGCCAGTAATGGCGTTTATGGACCAATTAGAAGGTTAATTCCCCTGAGGATGCTATAGTTAGCGCATGAAGTCTATTGACAGGAAACGGCTCACTTTTCAGGACTTGTTTCTGTGTGAGCCTAAAATGTATGCATTCATACATCTGTCTGTTGTATTGTTTGTGTTACAAATTTGGACGAATTAATGAGCCAGTAACAAATATTTATCCCTCTAAAGGCAGCAGAGCCTGCCCAGTAACCATGAAGCTTAATGTTCAGTTACCTCTGTCAAACGATCTTCACAAATCTGTCATTTGTGAACTGTGTTTCTGATGGAGAGTGACGCAGACTCTACAGGCCTTTACAAGTTGGTTTCTACAAGTGACAAGCTAAACAAAGGCTGAGCATTGATATACAGTAAGAGCTGGAATTTGCCTTGTGTTTTTCTCACTACGGGGTTTTTCTTACAATATTTGCAGTGTATTTTCAAGTTAAACATTAATACCCAAGTCAGTTGCCCCTTTTACACAGCTTTAACTTAAATCTAGTTATTAAAGCAGATTGAATATAAAATCTGAATAACTTTAAGCTCTATAAAGTGCTGCTGAAATAGTCTCGTGTTGGCTTGCGTCTGCATTTGGGGTTGGTACCACCAGACGCAAGTCAATCTGGGCGTATCTCAATATAGTAGCTGTCCATTACATATACATCACTGTATCCATACTGTATTACAAGTTAGATATGGACGGTGGGTCATTATACAGCTGGCAGTGCAGCTCATTCTCCCACTCCAGTTACATTAAGTGATACACTTGCTGACCTACGTTTGCATCTCTCAATCTGCATATACTATTCTCTATTTGCCTCAGATTTAAATGCCATTTAATGTAGCTCGATCAGGTGTAACTTGACATAAGAGTGCACTGAACATGTAATATTCCACTGGTCCCTTTGAGTGCACTACGTAATCAAAAGGTTGCTGGTTCAAATCCCCGCACTTGAGGAGTGATTTCACAGTCGAGCCCTTGAGCATGGCCCTAACATCTACAGTCATGTGAAAAAATTAGGACACCCCATTAAATATTTAGTTCTTTATTAAGAAACATCAACATATCAGTATTAAATCTTCTTTTAAATTATATCTGTAGATAACGTTGATGTAATTGCATCATCTATGCAAAAACAAGAAACAAATTCACTTATTTACGAAAATAAATTAACTAAGATGCCAATTCCTACTGAGGAAAAAGTTAGGACACCCTGTGCCTTAATAGCTAGTATTTCCCCCCCTTTGGCTGAAATAACCTCGAGACATTTCCTATAACCATCTATCAATGTCTGACATCGACTGGCAGCAGGTTTTCCCCACTCTCCAATGCAGAATTCCTTAAGCTGTGTGATGTTTGAAGGGTGTTCTGCATGCACTTCCTCTTCAAATCACCCCACAGCATCTCCATAGGATTCAGATCCACGCTTTGACATCACCATTCCAGAACTCTCCATCTCTTTCTTGTAAGCACAGGGTGTTCTAACTTTTTCCTCAGTAGGAATTGGCATCTTAATTACCTTTGTTAAATAAGTGATTTTGTTTCTTGTTTTTGCATAGGTGATGTAATTACATCACCTTTATCTGCAGATATAATTTGAAAGAATATTTAATATTGATATTTTGATATTTCTTAATAATATGAATTAAATATTTAATACGGTGTCCTATTTTTTTCACATGACTGTATATATCTAATCATAAATCATGTTCTCAATGGTGTTCATTATATTGGGACATCTTGTCATTACAGCTGTATACACAATTTTAAAGATAAAAACTGTACTAAGGACACATTGTGATTGGAATGTTTGAAATATGGATTTGGAATGTAGACAATTGTGAGACGCATCTGTCTGCATTGTCAGATCCTCCAGGTGTCTTAAACAATGGGAATGAATAAAGTTACTTCTGAGACATGACAGAGATGAGGGTGATTTTTCTCTCCTTTTGAGCTCCAGCAAAGACACAGCTGATGTGTTTGTGCCCCGCAGCTGTTTGTTGCCGCGCCTCCCTGCTGTCCGACTGCTGGATGCTCTTAAACCCAGCATATAAATGTCAAAACACACGACAGATCCTAGCAGAATAACAGCCAATGTGCTGCACGCTTTGTCACGCTCTTTGCATAGATGGGGCCACTGATTGTGCTGTATGAGACACTGTGACAGTAAATTGGCTCATGGCTTCAGTGACAAAGTTATTGGTTCAAATCCCAGGGTTGGCAATGGGGTTTTACCATTGGGTCCCTGAGCAAGGCCCTTAACCCCCAGTTGCTCTGGGGACTGGCTGACTCTGCTTCCTCAAAAATGCATGCTGCTTTGTGCAAAAGTATCTGCTAAATAAATGAAATGTACTCACTGTGGCTTTCTGTAGGGGGACAGAGGAGGGAATCGCCAGACTTTTCAATGCCTGACTGATACTCTGCTCTAACTTCACCCACCTAAGAATTAATTACACCAGATATCTCATTTCTTCTTCATGCAGCATCACAGATACCAATTCTAAAGTACCCTCTGTGCACATTCATTTGCAAAAACACACAGGATGTGTATGTAATCTTATATACAGGGGCTGAGATGTTATTTTTACCCCCACACTGCCCCCCCACCCCCCACCCCCACCAAGATGTTTTACAAACTAAATAAATAGCTAGCAAGTAGAGCCAGAAGATACTAGCTATCTGGTTAGGGGAACATGCTGCTTCAGCACCTTCCAAATAAGGAATACATTTACTTAATATTAATGTAGTGAGTACTTGTGGCCAATAAGGGGCCCCCAAGCCTCCACCCTCTGGCAAGCCTCTGTACCCCATTCGAACCACACCTCCGGCGAGAGAGTGACACACAACAGAGCAGAAAGTCAATCAGGAATTCACGAAACTGCTAAAGCAATGGCCTTGTTCTCTCACTTGCGGTTTCAGGAACAATTAATTATCTTCCTGGCTGCGGGGGGAGCTATAGTGCATTGACTGTTTGTGGCGACTGGGGGGCCCCACGGAAACGTGTGGTTTGACAAGTGGTAAATACTGTTGCTACTTCAATACCATTTATGTGTCTGTTGCATTGCTGAAAGCGATACAAATTAAAACATACCAGTAAAAGCTGGCGATCAGTAAATATTTGAACAGAAAGCAGAAGGTAAAGTGAATCAGTAAATAAATGGAAGGAGCAGACAGACAGCTGAGCAGCTGTGCGTGATGGAGGATCCTTGTTTACTGCCTGAAGATGACCTTTGTGTTTGCGCAGCGAGCGAGCAGGACGTCTGGGGCGTTACGCTGAGGACGGGGGAGGCGACTCGCTCAGTGTGACGAGGGGGCCTGTAAACATAAATGAATTATGTATGCAAAGAGCAGTGGCTGAGAATGAAATACAGGGCTGGGCTTAATAGCTGTTTAGTGAAACGTTCATGCTTAAGAAGATGATTTAGTTTGCATGCATTATGCACATGGCGCCACCCGAAGGCCTGTCTGGTTTATCATTATTGGCCATCTATCTTCCTGCTGGTTTTCTTGATCGAGGCCTTTTTTTTGGGGGGGTGGCGCAAGGCTGGGGCACATCCAGGGATTTCTTTGGAGGTAGGAGGAAACACAGGGAGAGCAGGCAAACACCACACACACGGAACAGAGGTGGGATTCGACCCCACAACCCATCGTATGGGCAAAAAAGGAGACCGGCAGAAATGCTGGAAGTACCGCAGATTTGAGTTCTTGTATTTGTATTACCGCACATCACCATGAGAGGATAATGGACAAGAAGCCACTGGAAGAAGTTACTGTGGGATGCAACACTGAATTCTCTGATGTTTGAAGTCGTGGAAGATTTAATCACAGTGTTAGGTTAGGCTCTACAGTAGTTTGACGGCTAAAGAGACGCATTGCTGATCTGGGAGCCTCCAAAGTATCAGGAAGAAAGTTATTCATGCTCATTTGCTGTAAATATGCAGTAATATAAGAATCTAATGAGGAATGTTATTCTGAGAAGTTTTCTCATTAAAGTGTAATGTTCAGATTGCTGTAAGCATCTCCTTTTTCACTACATTCACCTCTGCAGTTTCCATCACCTTCACTGCTGAGCTTTTGTTCTTTTGCAAGTTCTCATGCTGTTCACTTGGGGTTCCTCCTGCAGCCCAAAGATGCACAGTTGGTAACACAGGAACTTTGTGATTACTGAGACCGATTACTGTGGTATTATCAAATTTAATTATATGTTTGCCCCTGAGTTTGGACAGACGGGAGGGAATACAGCATGGGCTCAGGCAACAACCCTTTGGGTCCTTGTGTTGATGATCAGAGAGCTTGATGTTTCGTTCCTGATCTTCTCCTCCTGCGTTCTGCCAATGAGGAAGTCTAGGACAGCTGCAGATGGACCTCCTGAGGCCCGGCTCAGGAACTTGTCAGTGATGATCTTGAAGGTCAGTTTGATGAATAACATCCTGGCAGAAGGTGCTGTGAAGGGTGAGAGGGAGACAGCATCCTCCACCACCCTGTTCCTCCAGGGGGGCAAATGCCTCCTGAAATGTCCCTGGAGCTGTTCTTCCATGAACTTCATGACTCTGGAGGTCAGTGCCACCTTTTTTGACAGTGGCACAATTATAGTCCTCTTGAGGCACAGTGGGACAGTGGATAAGGATGAGGAGATGTTGAAGATATAAGTGAAGACTCTACAAGTTTTGACCTTGTTGAAGAACTTCCCCATATCCTGCTCAGACAGCCGTGGTACCAAATCCCCTCCTTTACTGGCAGCTTTGTGGCTCCATGTTTTGACCGCAGTGTAGATCCCACACTCCTTCTGGAACTTTCTAACACTGCTTCATGCTACCTGCACTTTCAAACAGATGCTATAAATTGTCACCAGGAGCTGCCTTGGGGCTTAGGTTAGGGCCTGAGGTACAGTCATCCTTCGAGTGTGGCCCCGCCAGTCCTCCCTACCACAGGGTGGCGCTGTGAAGGCCGCTTCACTGCGATTGTGATCTGCCCTCATGGCAAACGCTTCCCTCTGATTCTGCCTGACACTCAATCCACTGGAGACTCTCCTGCTGCTGTTCTGCTTCTCAGTGACCTTCAGCCTATCCTGGGAAGCTCAGGCTGAGGTCGGTATGTGTCTCAGTAGTTTGGAACATCATGCTTATAATCAGAAGGTTGCTGGTTCAAATGCCAGAGTTGGCAGAGTGGTCATTGGTGGAGCCCCGAGCAAGGACCTTAACCCAATTGCCATAAGGAATGACTGCCCGTGCTTTCCCAAAAACACATTCTGCTTTTGTTAAGCTGGCAAAATGAAAATAAAAAATGTCCCAGAAAGACTGAGCCTGGTCCACACCTTCATTTCCAGGTATGACTGTCCCTGCAGCCCCCAGGTTCCCGATTCCCATCAGCCCCTGCTCCCCATGCCTTGCCTTTTGATTCCTGCACAGTTGCCAGGCGCCCCAAGAGTAATGAGTGTTGCCACTAACTTCTGATCGCTGGGCCTTTAATGATTTATTCCCCTTGCTGTTGTTTGACCTTCTCTGGTGACATAACGGCTCTCGCTTCTGTTTTCTGCCACCTCCAGCGCTACGAATCAAAATGATGCATAAGAGGCAAGAACCATCAAATTACGTCTGACAGATATGGGGCGTGACCTGCTCATGCTCGTTTTAAAATTGCAGTGCGTATTGAAAAGCTCAATAATTTGACAAACACAAGGTACAAGGGGAGGGGGGCGATGGTCTCAGGCTGGGCATGTTTGTTGTTTCTGGGGCCCGACCCAGAAATTGACTTTCAGAGTTTTCTAAATAAATAGCTAGCAAGCAGAGTCAGAAGATGGTAGTTAGTTAGTTAGTCAGTTAGTAGAACATGTTGCTTCTGCATCTCCTAAGTAAGGAGGGAGCTCATTTAATATGTAGTGTAGTGACTGTTTGTGGCCAGCAGGGGGCTCCACACAAATGCATGGTTTGAGTGGCGGTAAATACCACCAATGGCCTCAGGATGAATGGAGCCCAGCATGCTGCCTCGTCCTCCCCATCTCTGCGCTGCATGTAGCCTGCTGGCTTCTCTCCGGTGGTGTGGAGTCGCCTGGATGAGGCTCTGACCCAGATCACCACCCATTTATAAGCTTCCCTGTCCGGATCCATCCCGTTACTCTTCCAGCCAGAGTGATGGTTTCTTCCCTCAAGCACCTTCATGACGCCCATTAATCCTGCACATCCCAACACCCTCTCCTGAGTTTGAAGCACATTGTTAGGACACGGCTGGCATCTAGCTGTGCTTATTTTCACCTCTGCTTTTTTAAAGCCTTTTCACTGGTTTTTATCCATGGGGACCTGCTGATGGTACCAGACCCCACAGGTTCTACACCAAACTACTGTACCGTCACATTTGGTACCATATGAGACGAGCTCATTCTATGAGGTAAAACAAAATAATCTTAAGACGCAGTCATCAGATATACAAAAAATAAATGCAACAAATTAAGCGATCAAGTCTTTTTTCATATGCCGGAGCATTTCTGCATAAGATAACCTTACTTAGTCTGAAGCATAAAGTCTGGTGGGTTCCTTAGGTGTTAAACGCTGGTCTGTTACCATGGAAGAAAGACAATAAAGGTATTTTACTTGTTTTAGGCAATGCAACATATAGTTGGGAGACCAGGGTCAGATCCAAGGGGGGTTAGAGTCAGTACCAAGAGCAACAGGAGTTATGGGCCTTGCTAATGGACTCAATGGCATAAACACTCCACTGACTCTCAGATTGGAACCAACAACCATCTGATTATAGAACAGAAGCTTAACCTGCTAAGCCACAAACTACCACTATATTGACTTGTTAAAAACTTATTTTCAGGTAGATAGTGGGCCTACTAGACTTCTAGATGGTGGCACTGGCTTGTCCCCAGGCCCCGTTATTGAAAAACTTTAACCCTCTGGGGTCTAGGGGTAGGAAACACACTTTCACTGACTGGGGCATGATCACACATTTCTTCAACCCCAACATTCTGGATCAGGGCACAACCCAGGATGGGGAGTCAACTCACACACCAGCCATTCACACATGCACACCTATGGGCACTTTGGTAACTCTAATTAGCCTGAGCATATTTTTTGGAATGGGGGGGGGGTACCTGGAGGAAACCCCATGGCAACACTGGGAGAACATGCAAACTCCACACACAGGGAGCCATGGCAGAGACTAGAGCCCAAGTCCCAGAGGCGTGAGGCAATAGTGCTAACCACTGCACCACTGTGCCCCCCCTTACATAATACAAATGTCATATTTTTAAACCAGTTTTAAAGTTTTATTACATTTTTCTCCTGAATCCACCCTTCTCCTGGGATCAGGGTAATCAATTTTTTTTTTTTTTGGATCAAAGGTATCCCAATGCTATTAAAATTTTTTGAACAACACACACTCAAGGTTAGATCAAGTTCAAAACCAAGACTGGATTATATGATCTAATCCAATTCTTTAATCCTTTTCTTCTTTTGAACAACCCATTTTCAAGATCTTATCCAATCCAGTAGCCGGAATCCCATCAGATTACTTCTGAACATCTGGGCCCAGCTCACTATGCTTTCCAGGAGTCAGGCGTGTCCTTAACTATGCCAGTGTCTAGACCAGGGGTGGCCAATCTTATCCGCAAAGGGCAGGTGTGTATGCAGGTTTTTGGGATAACCTGTAGGTCAGCTGTTCAAACCCACGTGTGAGGACTCTTCAGCCAATCAGTCCTCTAATTAGTAATTTAATTAGGGAGTTGCAGCGAAAACCCGCATACACATGTTCAACAGCTCCTCCGTGATTATCTATCAGCTCGATGAAATCCCGCTTCTGCTGGGTGTTCAGAGCAACTGCCACCTGCCCAGGAACGTCACTAGGATTGAAAGACAAGGGGGGCTCAGCCCCCAGGGTCGTGGGAAGAAATTAGCGCGTATAGAGGGCTGAATTTTTTTTCACCAAACCTAAACAGGCTTCTTTAATTTTATTATCTCCTGTACAGCAATTATGCTGTTATCTGGCTCACTTTATTTCACTATCTTTCTCTGGCTCTGGAAGATTCCCTGCCTTTGTTTTCCTTAGTCTTTAGGATGTCTACCTTTTTTTTAAATTAGAGTCTAAATGAATCCATGAGTTTTTTTTATCAGCCTACATGTTGGGGTTGTGTTAATTAAAAACATGCTAGCAAATATATTTAACAATGCATTTAATAATAATATAA
>JAODJU010004452.1:0-12279 GCA_026776725.1 Gnathonemus echidnorhynchus
CAACACCACCTCCCTTCTTGCCTATCCGGTCTCTACGGAACAACGTATAACCATCCATATTATATTCATCACCATCACTGTCACTCATCCATGTTTCTGTTATACCTATAATGTTGTAAGAGTCTCATGAAATAAAAGCCTCTAAATGACAAATTTTGTTTCTAATACTCCTACCATTTAAGTACAGACCACAAAGGGTAGGCCTTTTACAGTGCCCACTTTCATTATTATTTGGGACTTTCCATCTCCCCCCTCCTATATTCTTAACTAACCTCCCTGCCCCCCAGTCCCTAGTTTAAACATTCCTCAACTACTCTACACATACTCCTCCCCAATACACTGGTTCCCCTCTGGTTCAAATGCAACCCATCCGCCTTGAACAGGTCCCACCTGTTCCAGGTCTTCCAGTGCCCCATAAACCTGAACCCCTCTTTCCTATACCACCCTTTCAGCCACACATTTAATCCCCTTATCTCAACTAACTTAGTCTGGCTCACCCGTGGCACGGGAAGTATTCCAGAGAATACCACCGCAGACGTTCTGCTTCTAAGCTTATCTGCAACTTCTATAAATTTTCCTGCAGAACAGCCCTCCTGCCCTTGCCTATGTCATTGGTGCCAACATGCACCACGATCACTGGATCCACCCTGGCTGAGGCCAAAAGCCTGTCTACATGATCCCTGTAAATCAGTTTGGCTAAATCGGCTAAATTTTTGCTGGAAGCTGGAAGGCAGCAAAAATGTGGACTGTCTGGGGGCTCCCAAGGACTGGGTTGAGAAACACTGGTCTAAACAATGTTTGTTGATTGAACAAACAATGGCAGCTGACAGCTCTACAGGGGACGCACCTGAGTGCTGTACGAGCCATAGTTGCGGGACTCGGTGGGCGTGATCCGGGTGGGTGGAGCCTGGCTTGGAACAGGAGGAGCAGTGGGGACTGTAGCAGAGTAGGGAGGTGGAGGCTGCTGTAGACACAATGAGGAGCAGTGGGTCACTACACAAACAAAGAGGGGTTGCCTTCATACTCACTGCAATACACTTGGAGAATTGTATAAACCCTGTGGTGTTCGCAGTGTCTCTCAGACGGCAATGCATGCCAAAGATGCACTGAGGCACCATCTCACCATCGGCTTGTCCTCAAAAGGATTGTGGAGGTCTAGCGTCGCAAACTCTGTGTTGCTGCCATGCTGGGTCAGTGCAGGGTCCTGGGAAGCATGGACACACGTGATACCATCTCATTATCCAACACTGCTAAGTCTTTGAGAAAACATTTCAAAAATTTCAACATTAGCTCCTAATCAAACTAATGTTAAGACTAATTCAGTTCCTGTGTATTGTACAGCATTATAACAGACGAAACAGCAAAAGAATCATTTTCAGTTAATCTACAGGAGCTGAGTAAATAAAATAGAAAGATTGAAACATGGGACTTCTTATAATGCAGATCAAAAATAATTTCCCGGCGCAAAGCTTACAAACAGATCTCTATCTTCATAACATGAAAATAAAAGCAAAACGCAAGATTCTGGATCAAATGACGTATGTTACAAACTAAAACAGCTTTTAGACATAACTTCCTGGATTTATAATGTATATTTACCTGAAAAGGATTTTGATCATCCTTCGGTTCTGGAAAACTGGTATACTGCGACATAATTCCTACATCTGAGTTATAAGTGCCAAATGAATGATGAAAATGGTTCTATAAGCCCAGGAGACAGTCTGACGCAGATATTTACTCAAATGCAAACTAAAAATAAAAATCTCAAGTCAGCTACCGATAAATGTATATCTAAGTAAACAACGATTAGCGGTTCGCTATATCCCTTTTGACCAGCAACATGCTAGATTTTTACAGTATAGGCAGTATATTTTTACGCTTGTCTCGCCTACTCAATGTAGCGCATACAAATGATTATGACAAATCGCTATTTGGTTCTCTATCACTAATCGGCTAAACGTTATTTATAGTTCAAATACAATCTGTACTTTTTAGTTACCAAAAGCAATATACAGCAACTAGTTAACAAAAAAAAAGTCTAGTGCCTCAGTATTTTACCAAAGCGAGCCAATTAGAAATCTTGACTGTTAGCAGATATTTTCCTTTCCTCCGTTTAAATATTTTGGATATGATATCTGATAATGATAATTTCAAGCTTTTTTGCTTCTTTTGCTAACTTGCGTTTCTTTTTAGACGAAGCCCAGGATCCCGGAAGAAATGTCATATGACTCCAGCAAAAAAAAAAAATCTCGTGAGGCGTCTGGGAATGGAAGAGGTGTGTCTTCGTGCTGCTGGAGTAATCACTATCTCATTACATTTTTATATCACAACATACAAAACAAAACACAGCCAGCATATTCGGTACCATTTGGAGTCAACACACCTTAGAATTTTTATTACTGCAGTCCCCAAATTTAGGGTAATCGATGCAAACCATGCAAACCGCAATTTGACGTCCCACTTGTGTTCGGAAACTTGAAAGGGGAAATATCGCGATTACCACAAAAACTTTATCTCTTTCGTTATGGTAGAACTTCCTAATGTAAGGCTACAAAATCCTTAATTTTGACACGTTTTGTCATGATTAACAAAACAATTTATTTCTGAATTTTTAATGCTGACCAGGATAACCAGTTGGCTGGTTGGATGGATGGATGGATGACAGGTTATAAATGTTGCCAGTGGACATTTATAATGGCCCATGACCCTGACCAAGATAATCAGTTCAAATATGGATGCATGGATGGAATGATAATGGAAATAAAGATCTGAAACTCAAAGTGTGAAGCAGCACTGCACACACATAAACTATTTAGATATTTATATACTTATATATTACTTATATATTTTTCATATTCTCCTGTGTTGCGGTGAGCCTGGTGTTTATTCCAGGAAGCACATACACCCTCACACTATGGGCCATTCAGACACCAGTTCTGCCGATGGCATGCTTTTGTACTGTGGTAGGAAGCCGATATGTACACGAGGAGAATGTTCAAACTTCAAGCACACAGATTCAGAGAGCAGGAATTAAACATACAATCCTAGAGGTGTAAATCTATAATAGTCATAGCTGATGAACCACTATGCATATGGGCTGCGTAATTGCTGCTTTATTACAATTCTAGTGTTGGAATTCATTTTAAAAATAGTAATATATACAGTGTATGATTGTGAATGTGTGTGTATGGACTACCTTCTGACCCAGGGTGTACCCCAGCCTTATGCCATTTTCTGCCCCCTGCGACCCTTAACAGGATTTACATTGTATTAACATTCATTTATTTGGCATACACTTTTGTCCAGTGTTTCGTACAAGTTATGTTAGTAATATATGAGTAATACGAGGATACAGCTTTAATGGTTAGTGCTTTCTTCTCCTATAATTAATGTTAGACTTCAAACAAGTACGACAGTCTAATATGTTTTATTTCCTGCTGATGCGTTTACGAAGATTCAATAGATTAAAGAGTGTTTAAGAAAAGCTTTAAAAACCTGTGGACCTCATAATATTTGTTTATTTAGCAGGTGCTGAAGTATTATGTTAACGGTTTAGCACATCCGGTGGGCGATGTGTGCTGAGGCTCGCTGCACCTCGGTCTCCAGTCACAGCGTGGCGGGCTTGCGCGGCCAAAATGGCGGCCGGGAGTGGAACAGAGAGCTGTGCTAGCGCTTCGTCCGCAACCTTCAAATCCTCTCTGGACCGCCGTTTCCAAACAGTGTCAAACACTGCCGACTCCATTCAGGGGTTGTCTGCTTGGTGTATAGAGAACAAGAAGCACTACAGCCTAATCGTGCGGCACTGGATGAAGTGGCTGAAGAAATGTGAGTTCCACGTACCGCTCGCTAGCCCTTTAGCAATGCTAAGGTAACCAGTAGTTTGTACTGGCTAATAGATATGAAGTTTTTAAGTTATCTGTATGATTATTTTAAATGGCCGTGTGTGGTGTATCATTAATTTCTGAGTTCTTGTTGTATTTCTTGTGAATGAAAGGTATTCGGCTTAAGCAGGTGTGTGTGGTTTCGATGAATGATCCGCCGGTGGTACCGCTCGGGCTTTAACAGGCGGTAACGTGAGACCCTGGTGCGGAAATCGGACTTCGGCCTCCGGGATCGGGTGAGGGCCGGCCGTATTCAGCTCCAGCTTCTCGGAGTTGGCGGTTGGCATAGCTTTCGTACTACGGTTTTGAAAACCGTTTAACCCTTTCCCGTTTTTGACGAGTCAGCCCTGTGGGGGAGCCGTCATTCACTCACGCTGTAGATAAATACAGTAAGGATAAGGTATTACAGACGGTAGTGAAATTGACACTAGAAAGCGTGCAAGGCTGAAGTCTCAGGTCTGCTTTCTAGAGATGTATGTATGTGCAATGCAGTGTTACTGCTGGTATACTGTAGTTTTATGTTGTATGACTGGCATGGTGCAGGATAATTTAATTTGTGCAACTGTGTAAAATGTGTTTAGTTAGTAGGTATGATTGTCAAAGCTGTTGCTAGTGCTGTCTGCTTTGGCTGGTTACCCAGTATGGCTGTTCACCTTTGGGGGAATTATCTTGATTACTCCATATGATACTAGCAACAGCAGTCTGTAGCTGGAGTCAGTGTCTTTTACTTTATGTGTAAAAACATTGACCTATGATTTGTAACGTTGATATGTCACCAATGTCAGCTATGCCTCATGCTTTTTTACAACACGTAAATAACAAGTTAACAAGTAAATAACAACATAGTTCACTGAAATAAAACTAAATATTTATGAAAAAAATATGTTGGACTTTAAACTCCAAAAAGCCACCGCCACACCATTGACACCTTTTAACCTTGTTTATGCACAATATCTTGTTGGTGTAGTGCAAGCTAAAACCCTGGGTTCCTTTAAATAAGAGCTAGATAACATTTTAACAACTCTGAGCTATTAGTTAAGTTCTCCCCAAACGAGCTTGAAGGGCCGAATGGCCTCCTCTCGTTTGTAAATTTCTTATGTTCTTATTGAACGTGAGGTGCACATACAAACATTGAAATATTAATAAAAATTCGCCTATAAAGAAATCTGGAAAACCAAGGTTTGTTGCTTGCTTTTGTTGAAGGATATTGTGGCTAGAAAACTGAATGTGAAGTTAACTTCACCTTGTTGTTATAATTAAGGTTTAAACCGGAAAGCACTTTCAGGTATACTTCTCAGGTATTATTGCTTGTTGATATATGTGGGGATATCTACACTGAAATATTCAGGAAAGTGGGTTTGATTTTGAATCTCTGAAAGCAGTTGTTCGGGACTAATATCACTCAATGTTTATAATATACGCTAAGTAGAAAAAAAAGGTTAAGCACCCCGAAGTAATGGTCCGATTTGGTTGTAATTTGGGACCTGTGCAGACCAGCGATGCCTATGTTAATGATTCAATTTGCAAGGAACTGGCACGTCTAGTCATTAGACACAGAGGATGCCTCATAGAAGCATTAGACAGCATTACCAGACATGATGGAGTTTGATAGGGGTCGCATTGTGGGTTTGCATGAGGCCGGGTAGTCGTATCGTGCAATTGCCCAGCACGTGGGGCATGCAGATGTCACCTGGTGTTGGAACCAGTGGGCGCGTGAGGGCACCCACACACATCGTGAAGGTTCCAGTCACCGAAGACAGGCCACACCTAGGGAGGATCATGGTATTTTGCGCCAAGCATTACAGAACCCCATGACATCTGCCCCTGCCATCTGGACGAAGGCATTGGACTCTGTATAACTCCCTATGTCATCCCACACCGTATCTCGATGACTGGCATCAGCCGGACAATGGGTTCACTGTCCCATGCGTAGGCTTCCGTTACCATCAGCACAGAGACGACTGCATTTGGAGTGGTGCCGTAACCAGAAGGCATGGACTGATGACTGATGACTGATGAGTGATGTCGTACCATGTTCAGCGATGAATTCTGCTTTACCGTGAATGACCATCATGTGCACGTATGGCGGTGTCAAGGGGAGAGGACCAATCCTGCTAATGTAACTGGCGTTACTCCTGGCATCATGGTGTGGGGAGCCATAGGGTATGACATCATGGTGTGGGGAGCCATAGGGTATGACATCATGGTGTGGGCAGCCATAGGGTATGACATCATGGTGTGGGGAGCCATAGGGTATGACATCATGGTGTGGGGAGCCATAGGGTGTGACTTCAGGTCATCTCTGGTAGTGATTTGGGGGACCATGACAGCACAGCACTATTTCAATGACATCCTGCGTCCGCATGTCTTACCCCTCCTGAGGCAGCACCCTGGTACAGTCTTTCAACAAGACATCGCATTATCTAAAGCCCTACAATCACACACAGTATGCTGTTGTCAAAATAAAATTAGCTTAAAAGACATGGTCGGTTTGATTTTCTGGAGGAACATTAATCTATTAATTGACCAATCGATAAAATGCTTGACAGATTCATTGATAGAAAAATAGTCATTAGTGGCAGCCCTACTGAAAGGTAATATGTAAAAAAAAAAAAAAAAAAAACTGAACTCTGCAGTGTAGATGATATTCCTTTGCCAAGTTTCATCAAAATCAAAAATGGTGATGCAGAAACTTGAGTATAATTGAATGACACAAACACTACACTGATGCAGTGGTGAAATACCTTCTCTTTTCTTTAGCAGATAAACTACATTTAGCAAGATGCTACTCTTGAAGTTCATTTATTGCGATAAGCCTTTTTTGGCATGCTATGCGTTACTTATTCTGCTGTGGCATTGTATGGAGGCACAGGGACTATCTACAAAGCGAGTTTTGCATCAGGCACTTTAACTCACTAGAGCTGAGTTAATTAACCCTGATTGGCCTGATCAGCATTAAATCATACTACGACAGTGGTTATCAGCTTGGTAAATTTTCTCGTTTGTCTGTGTTCGCACTCAGGGGAGCTGCAGGCTGCGAGGGGCTGGGGGTATTGGCATTGAAATCTAAGAATGCAAACTAAGAGCCACACTTTGATAGGCAGGAGGGAGGTAATATCTGCGCTGCTCGGTTATCGTAAGAACCGAGTTGGATCAAAATTGGATAAAAAAAAAAAATCATTGTTATGACCAGTCCATACTTTTTAGTTAAAGGGCGGCTCTTAAAGGCTACAGTTTTAGTGAAAGGGAGATTTGTATATACATTATTGGTGAAATAATGGGGAATACACCCGTTTTAATCCAAAAGCCTGTGGACCTGCTTGGAGCAGGTTAGCTGTGCAGCGTAAATTACCATGGCAGTATATCCCATTTAAAAGTGATCTACAATTAATAGGGTTGCCACTAACAACTGAGCAATCTCCTCCGGGATCAATAAAGTTTTTCTGATTCTGATTTTTCTGATTCTGATTATTTTTCTATGGAGTAATCTATCAACCATTTTATCCAATTGGTCAATTTATCTAATCGATTTTTAACATTTTTAATCACCTATTAAGCCCAGATTCTAGTCTAAACATTTTCTCAAACACTTATTCAAAGGAGATTCTAAGGTAGCAGGCAGACACATTTATGGCTTTGCCTTTTCTGGTGGTCCATCATCCAGAATAGCACTTGTGCGTTTTGTCTTTAGCTGGTCATGCATAGCATAGCGTTGTGGTGCCATAGAAAGTGTAAAACCACCTTTTTGTTTTGTGATAATTTGAACTATTCCCATAATTACGTAGTGATATTAAAGGAAAACATTTGTTGCAGCGTTTTAGAAATCATAATGGTAATTTCATTAAAATAAACAGACGACGCATCAATTTAAAATATAACTTCAAGAAACCTCACTAAACCAGTAATCTCTCTTATAGTACCCCCCAGTGATCTATAAATTGCTCTATATCATAAGATTTCATAAATATGTCTGCTGCAGTTTAACTGATTATTTGATGCATAACCGTATGATTTCTGTTTGCCTAGGTGGCTTACAAGTAGAACTGTCATGATTAATCAATTTAAATGAGATTACTCAATTATTAAAATGCATCAAGTACAATTAGCCTTTTTGATAACATGGCAATATGGCAGTAGGAAGACTAATAGACATAATGGATGAGGGTCCAAATAAAGAGCAAAAACCTCAGTTGCGTAGAAGTACTTCTCATTAAAAGTTAAGGTAAATGCATTTGACTGTCAGTATTGAAAAACATAACTTAAATATAATCACAGGACGACTGCAATGCAAATACCTCTTCAAAGGAGACACTGGGGTATGACAGACTCACCCAATAATGCAAGGTTAGCCATAGATATGTCCCATTTAGCCTCTTGGAGTAGCCTACCCTGTCTGTGTCATCGCGTTCACTTAAATTATTTTGCTGAATTTCCTTTGTACAATTTCTGTATGGCCAAGTAATTGCTGTTAAAACAACGGTTAGTCCCGTCATTTAGTCATATCATCTTTCATGGGGTTAATATCGTACATAATCAACGTATGTAACTAATAATTCTTTGTTTTTATTTTTTGTTTATGTATTGCGTAATTGAGATGAATGATACTGGGAAAAATTTACAGTGCAGTATCTGTTTTTGTAATGTTTAGGAATTGAAAATTAACTGTATAGCCAAACAGAATTTATCTACCAAAAGATTCTGTCAAATAAGTTGGTGTTGCCGTGACTTGTGCCAACAAATCACTTATTTTTGCTTAATATCGCCTCTTTGGAATACAAGATATTGCCAAACAGCGGAAGATGAAATAATAAAAATAATGGATTTTGTTATTCTCTTAACATTCAGATTTTAATTATTCAGAGGTCTCATGGTTCACAAAAACTCTTTCTGTATCATGTCTGTTGAAACCTTCTAGCGTCCTCAGTGGAAGGATGGTGATTTATATAAAGACAAAAGAGAGAAAATAATTGATCACCCTGGACATTGCAGTGTCAATTTTGTGATGCACGTGTTTTTTTTTTTGTTTTTTTTTTGCAATACCACCCCAGAACAGTAGAATAATGAACACAGTGCCACCTCTTCCCTGGCTCCTCAGCCAGGTGTCACTGGATAATTAGCCTCACAGATGAGATCTGCACCCAGACACTTGATTAATTGCTGGATTACTCGATCTTTGATATAATCGATAGTGGCAACCCTACTTAAGATTGCAAGATCTGAAAATTAAGTTAGTTGGATTTGGAATACACATTCTCTTGCATGGTTGCTGATGCTTATCAAGTTTCTTTCCCTTTATCACCATACTAGTTTTCAACACACAACTAATTTGGTTACTAATAGAAGTAGAGCTGTAGAGGTAGTAAGCAGTCCTTGTGACCTTTATACATACAGAGGATTTCTTCAATGAAGCAAAAAGTTTTACTTCATTTTTGCTCTTTTGGTGTAACCGATAACTATCAAACGACTACTGTTCATTTCTAACCTGTATATGGAATATTTTATCCCATAATGTATCTTGTTTGTCATTACTATAAAACTCTTTAAAACAAATTTTGATCTTTTAGAGTACTGTATTTAGATCATTTAGGTTATAAATCTTTACCATCAAACATGATGGGGTGTTGCTGTCAGGGAACAGAGTAGTAATCATGGTACATTCCCTGTCATTTGGGTGCTGGTATTGAAAGTGGAACAGCAGATAAATGGAATTGAAAAATATATTGTGAGCAAGCATGTGCAAGCATGTTGTATGATCTCTGAAGTGAATAGTGGCATGTGAAGGCTTGTTGTTTCACACTATAGTAAGTGTGAGGTACATTCATCTCCTTTCGACTCCCAGCCCGTGTCTGCTGCTGTTGGTTTCCAACTAGGGATATATGCAATACTTTCTTTTATAAGGTTTGGGATGAATGATGTCAAGTCTTCTAAGAAATTGTCTGGTTGTGTGCGTGCGCATGTTTCTTTTAAAGCTAATTGGAAGTGTAGCCTAGTAGGCTGAACTGAAAGCTAAATTATAAATGTTTATCTTGCTTTGTGTGTAGCCTAAGCCTACTCCCCCAACAAAAGCAACAATTGGCGGTTAGTCAATGTCAGATATCGACAGCGAATTAGTTGTCTGATATTCAGGGTTCCCACACGTCCTGGAAAACCTGAAAATTTTGAGGGTTATTTTCCAGTCATTGAAATGACCTGGAAACAGAAATGGCCAGATGTCCTGGAAATAATCTTTCTTGTCCTGGAATTTTATTTCTGTTTTCGTTTTCTGTTTGAAACAGCTCGCTGTTCGTAAGTCTAGATATGATGACAGCTGAGCTAGATTGTGGCCTCTGCTGTGCAATGTCTCCACCTACTGAGACATGTATAGGCAATTATATTTGAGTTTTGACCTTTGTTGCTCTAGCTTGTCAGTAGCTGACAGGAGAACAAGAGAACATCAGTTCATCACTTGAAATTTCTGCTGAGTGCATGACTGTAAGTATGACCACAGTGCATATGGTGCAGCTGACAGTTTTGTTACTTCATACTGTCTGATGTGGACCCAGGTCTCATGTTAAACATGTCAAGTAAATTGGCGATGCTAATTTCTGTTAGCCCGTTAATGGCAATTCCCATTAGGTGTTAGCATAGTGCTAATTGTCTAATGATGGTAATTAATCTAAAATAATTTCGTAGGCCTACGTGGTCCCACTGTTAAGCAAATAAATTCAGTGAACCAAATGTAAAACAGCACGAACACGTGCATTAAGAACACGTGTTTAAGACACAAGTCTTAAAAAGAAATGGACTAAGAGCTTCTGTTTTCATTTAAAATAAATGGGGCTTAGGCTACTTGAAGCCTACATCTAAATGCCTGTGCTTGTGTGTTTGTGTAGGTTCGTGTGATATCCTTGCAGCCGAGCAATCACCACACAATAAATATTACTTGGCTTGTGCCGTTTATTTGCACAACTGAACACGCTTAACAGCTCCTGGCTCAACTTCTTATTCTAGCTAGTTTCCATTATCTAATATCTATTCCATTATCTAGATACAATCCAATGCCTATTGTGAAAGTGTTGCTGAAAAAAGAAATAGGTCATCAGTCTGGATGTAGTTTTATCAGACCTCAAGGAGCGTCTTCAGAGGTCTTGGTAGAGCAACACCAGTATTGTTTCTAACCCTAGGCCTACACCAGATGCCTTTTTCTTAGGTTACACTACAGTGACTTATAGATTGTTTGTTTTTTTCCAATATACTGTAGTTCAGGCTGTTATCCTTTGTTCCTAGTATTCTTTCTAGTTTAACCAAGTTTTCAACTCAGGAATTGATGGCAAGGCTATCATGATTTAAAATGAATGTATTTAGCTTCTTTTCCCACAAAGATAAGTTCTTTATTATAATCTCTGTCATTGACTTATACAAATTCTACAGCTGCTGTATTCCCAGTAAAGCTTACCAGTTGAAAGTTAACTCTGACTTTCTGTTTTGTCACGTGCCAATTGTTGCATATATTAGTGTTATAGGCATCATACACATGATATAGGCAATAAATTGGCTTTATGCAGTTTTGTTTGATACAAACATTGTACATAAATTTATTTGATACAGACAATGACATAAAATGTAATATGCATTATGCAAGTAACTTTTACTGAAATTAGGTCACTATGGTAGCCTATTTCATGGTGTGATCAACAGCTCTATACTGAACATTATGGAATTGCTCAGTATATGCCAGTGTTTGGATAGCTTTCCACAATCCAAGAGGCATTTATTTCTTCAAAAGAGTTTTGCAGTTTAAAACAGTGTGTAACAAAAAGAGGTCAAACAACTCCATTATACATCAATGCATTAATTGGTGTTGCCTTGATGTAATTTAGCATATCGGTGACACTAAGTCCCTGCAAAATCAAAGAGAAATAAAAATGGCGTTAAGCCTGCGACCCTGCGACTAAAGTGTATGACTGTATGGCCAGATCCTGTCATGAATTTCCGGAAAAAGCTCCTGGAAATGTCCTGGAAAATGATTCCTTAAAAAGAGTGGGAACTCTGATATTGTCGACTATCAATAATATAATCATCTTGCACAGCTCTAGTATCACCGCCCAGCTTTAAGAAAGACGCTCCTCATTTAAGGACCTACCTGTTTAACAACCTCCTGGACTTAGGACCATCTTTGCTGCCTTAGAAAAGGTGCAACGGAGAGCTACAAGAATGATTCCTGGTCTTAGAGGAATGTATTATGAGGAGAGGTTAGCTGAGCTGAATCTGTTTAGCCTTTAGCAAAGGAGACTAAGGGGGGACATGATCCAGGTCTATAAGATTCTAACGGGTCTGGATGGTGTTCAGCCAAATGGCTATTTCAATATTAGTCTAAATACTAGAACTCGTGGCCATAAGTGGAAATTAGCGGGAGAAC
>JAODJU010004453.1:0-12259 GCA_026776725.1 Gnathonemus echidnorhynchus
AGTAATTAAGTTACTTTTCAGACACAGTAATTAGATAAGTATTTTAAATACAACATTGATTAAGTAATTAGTAATTAGTTACTTTTTAAAAGTAACTTAACCAACACTGCTACTAGTGACATGGTATTGCAACAGCAATAAAGGGTCATTCCATTCCATTCCAAAGTACACTTGCTACCCAGATAAACAGCTTTAAATATTTCTATGGACTGCCTAAGACTTTTGCACAGTACTGTACATACAAACATTCTAATATTAATTAAAAGCAAGGGGTGTGCAAGAGTTGCTTGAATCCAATTCACAAACTCCAGTCTCCATCTATGCTTTTCAGTGAGTGTTGTGAAAAAAAACACGACACAATGAAAAGCAAAACAATAATTCCATTGATTCCATTGATATCTTATTTAACTACCATCCAGAAAAACAATTAGAAGGGCTTACATAACATGTGATTAAATAAAGAAATCTTGCCACATCACACCAAAATGCAATGGTTGTCTTTGCTCTGCTGCGTGGTCACAGAAAACGGGCTGGGACAAACGCTTAAGATCTAATCGATGAGATGACAGCCACTATACAACAAGCTATGACCAAAACCACTACATCGCAGCTGTACCAGCCTCACTTCAGAATGTCTTTTACAGAAATATTTAGGCAAATAATATCCTCCCTGCTCCAGCAGGTAGAAAGTGACGCTGTGAGCAAGGATTTTGTCATTTATAAAGAAGAGTGGCTCCTGGAACACTTGCAACAGGCAGTGGCTGTAACTGGCCAAGATTTGCAAGGCACCACAGCAGCTCTGTCTATTCTGGAGCAATTTCAATCATGCGTTCAGTTTCAAACATTTTACAGGATTTTACAGGACACATTTTTGTTTTATGTTTTTGCATTGTTCCCACATTAAGTATATTATTTTATTATTATCCATTGCGCCTATCCGCTACCTTAATTATAACATTCAGCTAATGTGTTTGTTGGCTAACTGCTTATAGATAAACAGCTAATGTTAAGGTGTACGCCGGCCAAGTTAACATTTTTGATAAGTGTTTAATTGTTCAGTGTTGATAGAATGCAAGCTTTACTGACCTCATGAAATTTCTCATAAAGACCAGGATGTCGGTCTTTAAGATGCTTCGCCAGGTTTGACGTGCTACTTGACTTTGTTGCCACAACTTCGTAGCACTGTTTGCATAGAGGCTTATTGACATCCTTAGCTTTTCCATGCTCGTCTGCAAAATACTTCCAAGCGGCACTTTTGCGTTTTTTTTAATTAAAGCAGCTTGCGAAGTAGCTTCAACTGCAGCATATGCCATGTTCAGCCAACTTGGTATGTGTGTATGCATTCAGCGGCTATTAAGAGGAGGGGCTGCACAAGTGTTTGCGTGTGTGTACGTGCGTGCATGTGCGCCTACGCTGTAGTGATGCAGTGTGAAGTGTGGGGAATGAGGCAACTGTTGGTATCAATAATGGTGAAAATGAGTATCTAATCAGATACTAATTTTTAATATCGATTATAATATCTGCAAATCAATTTTTGACAACCCCAGTGTCTCATTATTTTCATTTCTGATCTTTCGCAGCACATTTTTAGCGGTGCAGCAGTGAAAAAGGTCACAGCTTAAACAGTTTCCACTTTGCGAACGTCATGTAGGTTATTTAATCCAGTATTGCAGTATAAGTAAAATTCATATCATAACAATAATAATAAATGGTTTTCAGTATGAACCGGTATACAGCCCAGCACTAGGTTGAACTTTCCACTGATCACACAAATCATTGGGGTATCAGTGCAAATTGTAAGAGGCCAATGTGTATAGTTAAAACTTATCCTTGTGGTGATGTCATCACTATTAAGTTAAAATATATTAATTAATGCGTCAATTAACTGTTCAGCCTTAAATTTGTCTACTTTTATATGTGGTGCAGAGATAAAGGGAAAGGTTCACAATTTATGAATTTCGGGCCCCTTCCATCCAATGGCCAGTTACAGTTACCGCCTGTTCCAAGTGTTTAATCCTAATAAGCTATGCATAATATCCATAAAATTCTTTGTTGTTTTATCTGTTTACTTTATTCTATCTTTGAGATCCAGGGAAGCGCACATCCTGTTGGGCCCAGCTTGTTCACTGTGAACTTTGTTTTCCCATGACCAATAAACCAAGGTAAGAAGCTGCTGTAGTAATTGGTGCAGACTGCCTTAAGGTATGTAAGTATGTACACTGTAAAAAAAAAAAAAAATCCGTAAAAATACAGAATAATTTACCATGTTAATATGACGGAATTATTCGTATGTTTTACAGGTGTTTTACCAGTATTTTCAGTTCCACAGTGAATCCTAGGAGCAGGACCACCACGAAGCGCGAAAGTCGAAGGACGCAGGAGCCGTTTTTACATGGTGGTCTTACATGCGGTCACACAAGTTTCACTCGGGTTCAGGGACTGGGGAAACCTTTCACGTTTCTCAGTTAAAATTAAGATTTAAGTTTTTTTGTTAATTGTTTCTGCCACGAGCATTACTGTTTTAGTTGTTAAGAGTTGTGCAGGTTGCATTAACTCATGTCTACCATTAACGTTACCAGAAAGGTAGTATTTAATGTTGGCGTATATTATTCATATTCGCTTAATGACCGCGTTAGCCAGGTTTTGGCTTAATATTATTCACGGAGGAACGCTGCATGCATATATGTCCTCACTATTTTTCAAAGTGGGTCGTTTAAGCCTTAAGGCATATTACTGTGGTGATATTCTTGAGATGTAGCGATACTGTATATATTATATATATATAAATATATTACATTCAGCATCTGTTTTGCGACACCTGAGAGCTTTATGCTTAAGGCATAACATTTTTTTTCCAATTAGTCATTTTCCCCTTTTTATTTAACTTTTCTTGGGGAAAGATTAGATAAGACAGTCAGTTATGTTCACTTGTAATGTTTGTGACTTTAAATGCATCTCATTGACTGAATACCTGAAGCACTGCCGATCACACAGACATGTTAACAATGTTCATTTTAGATGTGGGTATAAAGATTGTGGAAAAAGATTTTTCTCATTTAACTCCTGTGCTGTTCATATGTCAAGAACACAGAGAAACAAAGACCAGACAAACCTGGAATCAGAATGTGTCTGTACAGTTAAAGTATTTATTGAATTTTTGTTGCAGAGAATATGCAGATGTTAAAGGGCTTGTGTCTCATTTGAGTGGTCACATACAAGAAGGTCTGGCTGCAACTTGCCCCTTTGATGGCAAGTTAACCTAAAGACATCATTTTCATCTCATATGTCCACATATCATAGGGGGTGGAATGTTACCCAGATTGCACCTGCTCATGATTGCGAAGTTGCAGAACAGTCTTTTCCTGATGAGGGAGCACATATTGCAAGAAGAAACTGATGTGATTGATGTAGAACAATGTATGGATGCGGGGAGTGATAAAGTGCTAGCTAGCTACACAGAAAATGCCATGTTTGCCTCCAATCCAGATTCCTTAAAGGTGACGCTTTTTCAAGATGCTTTTGAGGTGGCTAATCCTCTCGGATCTGCTAAGCAAAAGCACAAAGTTTTAGCTGTCTACTTCACTCTGGGAAATTTTTATCCTCAACAGCGATCAACTGTTGATCAGATGCAATTGGCACTGCTCTGTGCAGAGAAAGACTGTAAATATTTTGGAGTGGATAAAGTTTTCAGTGAGCTTGTGTCAGACTTATGTGTCCTGGAGGTAAAGGGCATATCATTTGAGGATAACATATATAAAGGTACTGTGGCATGCATAATGGGAGACAATCTGGGCTTCCACATGATTGGTGGCTTTACAGAAAATTTCAGCTGTGCCGACTATTTCTGCAGATACTGTCTAGTCACCAGGAATGTATTTCAGTTCAGCCCTTTCACGGTTGCCACTCAGAGAGATCCTGCTGGTTATAATGAGTCTGTGCAGTTTTTGGAGAGTCACCCTGAAGTGACAATGCACCAGGGCATTAAAGACAACAGTGTTTTCAACAAGACTCAAATCATTTTCTGGTGAAAGCAATAGCAAGCTAAATGCTGTTCCCTGTAATGGAACAAAGCTTGGAGGCCATGCAGCCCAAAACAGGTGGCTGTTGAGATTCTTGCCTATTTTAGTGCATGACAAAATTGTGGATGCTGACAATGCTGTGTGGCAGCTGGTACTTCTTCTCAGGGAGTTGGTTGAATTTGTCTGTGCACCTAGCCTTTCAGAGTCTCAGATTGCTTACATGAAGGTACTGATCGAAGAGTATGTGGAAATGAGGCAAGAGTTATTCCCACATGTAAATCTTCTAAAGACCAAAACATCACTACCTGCTGCACTATGCTGACTTGAGTTTGCAGTTTGGTGGAGGTGGAGGGGATCAAGTTGATGAAGATCCACTACAGCTGATCTCTGGCACTGCAAAATTCTTCAAGGAAAATCCTGATACCTTTTCTACCAAAATGAGGTAGGGTTAGACTTCTTACTGCCTTGTTTTACAGACATGCATCAAAACCTATTTATTTTTTATAATTGCTTTTTCATAATTAAACCCCAGATAATGAGCAAGATGCATCTTAATTTTTTCTTTTACAATATGTTGTAATAGAAAATGAAGTTGGATTCTTTGCACATTAACATTTCTTCTATGATCTACGCTTTGGCAGCTACCCATGATCCTTTCTTTACCTGCTTCTCACTTTCCCTGCTTTGTGAAATAGGGTTAGTTTAGGGATGCACTTGATTTGTTCAAAACATGAAATGAGTTGCCATAGCAACTGGCAGGTGAAGCTACGGTTAAGTACTGAAACTCAATTCCAGTATGTAACCGGTGCCAACATAAACGGTATGACAACGTGAATTTCTGTGTCTCTGAAATATAGCTGAGTTTCCATTACAGATTACCGCCAAAACTAAAACTCTAAAACAAAATTTTGCCCAAATATACTGGATAATGGAAACACAGCTACTGTGGTGTTCACTGTTAACAGAGCGCACGTTACATGCTGCACTTGTGATGAGACGAGAACCCAGGGGGTGTGTTCCCGGGACGTCGCTTAAATAATTCAAGATCAGAAGCCTCATCTTGGATCAGCTAATGACGGTTAAACTCATCCAGTTACGTAAGTTCCTCAAACACAGTTGAGGATTAGATTAGTGTAACCGAATTCAGTCATCCGAGATGGCTGCGCACTCATGTGCGAGCTCAAAAGCCCATATACATTAAGATTAGAAAACATGATCGGCAGGTCTTTCATTGGCTGCTGAGCGCCAATATTTGTTTATGAACAAGAGCATTTACTAAAGAGATTCTACGAGAAAAAGGAAATAATTTATTATTTTATAATGTATAGCATTTATTTTTATTTTCTTGGCAACGTTATAGCACTGTTTTAATAATTATTTTTTCATCATAATTCAGTTCATACAGTGGCAGAGTCAGGAAAAAAGAATAGGTTAAAGTGGGGTGCTTTAGACGAATATGAAGTTTTGTCTTTAGGTTAGGTTGTATTTATGTTAATGTGTATTTTATTAAGAAAGAGAATAAATTAATAATCAAATAATTTGGCAGACCACGTGTAGTAACTCTAAGGAGCTTCTTGGGGCCATGGACAGCACTATTGACCTATAGTATAGATAGTATAAAGAGCAAATAATATCCGATCATGTTTATTTCATTTGTGACACACTCATTACAGATTACACGTGTTAATTGTTTCCCCCCAGTAGGTTAATGCACAGTGAAGGGTCTTAATAGTAAGAATATTGTGTGGTATTATTATTGATAGGATTGGACTTGTTTTTCTTAACCCAAGGATGCACGAGTGGTATGACCCTACACTTTTCCATAAGTGGGTCATTTTTGATCTACTTGTGCATCCTAGGGTTAAAGTACCATTTATGAACTGCCACCATTTTAAAAGTATCAAAAGAAACCCCAATGATACCCAATCCTAGTTGACTTGAAAGAAATTGTCTGGGAATGCATTTAGACGCAATGCTTTTTGCATTACAGCTGTCCATTACGGTTAGTGTTGTGGGGTTTATTACAGCCATGTGTAACCTTACACAATAGCAACAATGACACCACTAATAATATTCAAGAAAAAAGCTTGGGTATTGATAGCAGAATCAGTATATGTGCATAATCAGTTATTGTTATTGCATCACAACTGATCTTTACAGAATTGTTTAATTCTTAGGAGTTATGAACCTACTGTACTTATATGGGAAACACTATACACTGAAAATGCATAGTTCATGACATTCATAACATTTCTTTGATTTCCCCCCCCCAACAACAGGACTCAACTGTTGCTGGATTGTGCAACCCAAGCACTCCCTGCATTCTTATCATGGGTTTGTAGTCTGTTACTTTCTCACCACAGCTGAGCTAACTTACGATATATTTGCTTTTTTTACAGAATGCACTGCAGACACCCAGACTTCTATAAAAGGTTTAAAACATATCATTTACTTAAAAGTACAAATGAAAGAATATATTTTAAATTAAATTTTAAAAATTCGATTAAAAATATACCCATTACCAAAATAACTACACCTGCTACAGCTGGGAGTCTCGTCCATCTTCTCCAATTGCATATTCCCCACTGTTTAGTTGATGCAAACAGCGCATTTTGCCAAAATGAATTGAGTATATAGAATTTAAACTATGTTTGGAGTGGTTTTCTGAAGTGGACAATGTCTGTCTTTTGATTTGTCTTGATATTAAGGTGATAGGCGTTTCAAGATTGCAGTGGATAATGAAGCTCCCCCATTGTCGTCTTGAGCTACGCCTTTTCTTTGTTTTATGTCTGTAACATAAAATATCCCAAACAAATGTCACTTACCCTGGAATTCATACAAAGGTAAGCAAAACACATTTTGAAATGTTTTGCTTGTTTTGAAATGATTGAGCATATTTTTGTAGCTGATTCTTACTATGGACATTGCGGAATTCTGCTTTCCTCAAGATTAAATATATTGTGTTGAAATGCATTAATAAAACAGGGCTCCAGAGTGTGACCAGTTTAGGCACATTTTCACCCAAAATCTGTATATGCAACTACATACAGTATTTGAGTGCATTTAAATACATTTCACTGATTGTACTGATTCGCTGGTCAAAACCCAATCACATGGAGGTGATTAGCTGCTGATTCTTTCTTCAGTTTAGTCAGGAAGCTGCATATCACTAAACAGCATGAGAAACACGGTTGTGACTAGTAGCCAATAGCTGACACGCTAAAGGTCTTAAAGGACCTCCCACTGATCTTAGCTCACTGACTATAGCGATGCCACGCTGAGTTGAACCATAGCGACCACATCTCAGACCACCACCTACAAGTGTTGCAGTTCAGAATGATTTGCTAAACTAATAAACCTGCTGACTGACATCCAGGTCTTTTCAGCAGGTGTTTTGTTGGTGAATCACATCTATCAGTCGCTTAGTCTTGATAAGATGCCAAACAGTAACCCTGACCGATATTCAGAGATGGCAGAGAGATGCACGGGAATGATGACAGTGGTAATTCCACTGAAGTCAGCTGTTGTCTGTAAGGAAATTAAAACACTCCCCATGTGAACAAATTGAGCGCAACTGTAATCAAACCATGTTCTTTCATAAACATTGTGAGATGAAAGCGCTCTTCACTCTGTTTCCTTCCTGTGTGTTACAGTAGGTGATGCATGACTGATTAAAAATGCATATTTCATTAACAAGGGCATCATAACCTGTATTGTTATCATGTTGGTGAACACAGGGATGGAATGAGAACAGTCATAAGAACATAAGAAATTTACAAACGAGAGGAGGCCCATCAAGCTCGTTTGGGGAGAACTTAACTAATAGCTCAGAGTTGTTAAAATCTTATCTAGCTCTGATTTAAAGGACCCCAGGGTTTTAACTTGAGCTATACTAACAGGAAGACTATTCCATACTCTAACCACACGCTGTATAAAGAAGTGTTTTCTCAAATTCAGATTTGAGAAACTCAAATTTTCTCAATTTCCACCTATGGCCACGAGTTCTAGTATTTAAACTAATATTAAAGTAGCCATGTCTAAAGGTACACAGGAATGGGGCAGAGATGGATGGAGATAGAAATTGCTCCACGATGCTGTAACACAGCTACTGGGTGCGTGTTTCAGACGCTCATGCAGCACAGTAGTGGCATGAAACTCTGATTTACAAAGTCTGCATTAAAGTGTTCTTCTACGCTAGTTCAGAATGCAGTCATGAGACACTGGAAGTTATATGGCCCCAGGAGTTCCTGTACTGCATTGCAGTTACACATGAACACTGACAGAAATAATGTGGTGCTGTGGCCCTGAAAATAGATTATTTATTTTTATAATACAACAATTTTTTAGAATTAACATTGTTAATTGTATTGACTAATTGTTGCAGCACTAATTCCAATTGTCATGAAGTAGATGAGTAATTTTACATCTCATATTAGTCTGTATGCTAATTTATTTCTATTTTTTGCAGAGTTCTCATTGGAATGAATCCCGAACGAGGAACAAAGCCTGAAAAAAGGGAACAAAGCAGCAACACATTCCACCTAGACTGCTGAAATTCCTCTACGAACTGAATAATTTCAAGTCAGTGGAAAATTTGAGTTCAAAGTTGGTTAAATCAACTGGTTTAGTTTGTTGTTTTAATGCTTCTAGTGGTGCTTTGCATTGTCAACATGTTATGTGGTGTTACTGTGGCATTTTTAATGTGTAATATGTTTACATGAGTTACAGATGTTTACATGAAAAACGTTTCCCTGAAGAAATAAACTTGTCACTTTGTATATATTGTGTTGGATTTATTTGATAATGTGGTTGTATTATGTGTTTATACATTCAAATGTGATTCATATATTGTTAATTTATTGTGTTTTAGCATTGTTTTAAGAGTGGAAGAGAATATGTATTCACCAGCAAATGCAGGTTAATAGCTTTGCATTTCAACTTGACAATGGTGACTTATTTAACCTTTAAAAATTTTGACTTAAAGATTGACGTCTGTGAATGGTACAGATGATATAGTGTAAATCTACAGAATTTTCTGCTTTAAGATTAATGGAAGTGTCTGTGAATGGTAAAGATGATATTAGGGGTGTAAATCATAGCTTTCCTCGCGATACGATACAATATCGATTCCTTAAGCCAATGGTTAGATTTTTTTTGATACCACAGAAATTCCCACGATACGATACGATTCGATTCAGTTCAATACTGGGGATAGTAGTCGAAATGACAATCCTTTACATTTCAATGAATTAAAAAAGGCAAATATAATTAGCATATAATTAGCATATCATATTTTATTGGGAACTGTAAACAAAAACTAGTGCAGTCAAGTATGTCCCATAAATCAAGCAAAATAAAGTGCAATAAAAATAAAAACTTTGGATGGATGTAGATTAACATGGTGACAAATTTTTTTTTTTCTTGAATCAAGTCTTCTCCAGACAAATACAAAAGTGTAACCAAAAGTATGTCCATAACTGTCATGACCTAGTCGTATGACCCTCTCGTGTGCTACGCCCCTCATTAACTTTGTGTGCAATCCCGATTGTTCCCAGCTGTTTCTTATTGTTTCGTCTAGTCCTGTGTATATATGTCCACGTCAATCTGTCACCCAGATCTGTCATTGAAGTTTTCCCCGTGTTGTGTGCTGTGCTTGCAATACACGTGTGTTGGATTTCCGTTTTTTTTTTTTGAAAAGAAAATTAAATGGTCAACGTGTTCAGGAGATTGTGTGCTCTGAGCATCCTATGTCACCTGCCATACTAAACACATGCTCTGAAGGTACACTAGCTTGAGAGCTACTTATAAATGACCAAGTCAGAATGATCTACCTACTATAAAAATGCAAAACATATATTTATGTATAAAAATATTGAGTATTCTTTAATATTATTTATTAGTAGTACTATTATTATTATTAATTTCCCTTTGGAATGAATAAAGTATTTTTGAATTGAACTGGGATTTTAGTTCTTTCACCTTTCTATTTCTCAGCTCGCTTTTCGGAGGGAAGTTAATATCTTAGTTTTTATGAACAGTCTGAAAATGCCGCTCCACATTTCCCTTCTTCGGAATAGCAACAGTAGACTGACAGATGAGGCAAACACACTTCAAATATGACGTGGAAAAAAAACAGTCCTCCCCCCATTCTGTATGGAAGTTGTAGGCTTTTGGCTTCTTACTTGGTCCTGCTCCCCCATTCATTTTTATACCCTTTCTTAAGTTTAATAGAAATAAATTGGAGGCTAACTAGGCAACTCAGTAGCTTGCAGCAGCTGGTGCGGTTGAACACGTCATCCATCCTCTATTTTTTATGCCATACGATCTACCCACACTACCTTTGCAATTGACCAGTAGATCGCGATCGACATATTGGGCGTAGACCATGTATATGTCGCAATGGATCTTGAAAACAATACTGGAACAGGCAAGAAAATAAAAACGCATGTATCAATATTTATGCAGTCACATCGATGCATCGGATCGTTTGCTATTGAATCAATAAATCGATACAAATCGATGTATTGTTACACCCCTACTTGTAACATTTACATAACTTGTGCATTTAGTCTGTCTGCAATTCTTTGCCAAGCCAACACTCTGGCTTTATTTATGGACATAGTATTGCCTTTTTTAGCGATTATATCTTTGTATTCTTCATACAGCTCCATCAGCAGCGTTTGTTCTGCGGCAGAAAAAAAACACCGCTTTCGTTTTACATGCTTTCCGACTCAATTGATCGATCTATTGTTCATCCATTCATTTGGGCTTCTTAAATCACAAATCTCACATATGCAAAGCACACTAAGTGAGACTATGCAAGTCTGTCTTGTATGAGCCTTGATTAGTTAAAGGTGAACCACACTAGTGGAATGACATGAGGCTAAGTTTGGGGATGGCGCTAGTTTGAGTCTGAATTTTTCGGGAAAGTCTGGCTTTCTTTAGCTACTTTCATAGAATACCCCCACATAAAGTAACATAGCGGGGCTGCTGAGTACTGAGGCGCATAGTATGTAAACATTAATGCTCTGTTGACTAAATAACTGTTCTAAACTTCCTCTGGCATTAACCCAAACTCAAAAACTTCATGAAATGGGCTTCGATGACTGAGTAGAGGCTGCGGATGAATGGGCAAAAATTCCCACAGACACACTGCAAGATCTTGTGGAAAACCTTCCCAGAAGAGTGCCAGTTGTTATAGCTGCAAAGGGGGTGACCAACTCCATATTAATGCCTATGGATTTAGAATGGGATGTCATAAAAGTTCCTGTAGGTGTAATGGCCAGGTGTCCCAATACTTTTGTATATATAGTATATTACAGTATGAAGATTTATTTAGAAAAATCACATTATACCGTGCTTCCGGGATAGGCTCCGGACCACCCGCGACCCAGTAGGATAAGCGGCTTGGGAAATGGATGGATGGACATTATACCGTTCCACTAAAAAGTTCTGCTTATTTGAAGTAAACATAAGGGTATAGTAGGTTTATGCTACTTACACAGAAAACAGTAAATGAGGGGTTAAACCGCTCATTTCTTTGCCTTTCTATGTTTCCTTAGGGGGCAGTTTGTTCATTTTTGTCGGGGGGGGGGGGGGGGGGTTGGGATACACTTTGGCACTTGCCATGCTAACATCCTACACAGGATGTAGACTAAGCACACTTCCTGTTTCAAGTCTCTTAACAGGTCGTGCTAGCAGCATGTAGGGGATTTGCTGCACTACATCTTTTGAATTAAACAACATAGTTTGACTTAAGGCTGTTACTGTTGGCATTATTAAATCAGCTCTGTTAAAACAACAACAACAAATTCCATCCACAATATGAAATTCAACCTCATTCTTCAATTGTTCCCCAACCAGTAGTATTGATCTGTTGATTGTTGGGCCTACTGCCAAGCATTTTCTGGTATTATGCCCTAAAGATCAGTTTTCATTAACTATAACCCAAACTAATACTATAAGAAAACATTTTAATAAACAGAATTAAGACACAAAAATAAAATTAAAAGCTACAACTATAAATATTTCTTCCAAATTAACTTAAGTAGAACAACAACAAATGTCAAATGCCTTTTGTTACCGTTTTTAAATACTGTTTAGGCCACTTAAAATTAATAAATTGTTTTACATGACTCAAACTTCTAAAATATTGGTGAGTCTGGGATTTTATATTTTATATTTTTAGCGAAAAGACGAACGGCAACAGAGATATACTAAAACTAGAAAATTAAACTTTA
>JAODJU010004454.1:0-12259 GCA_026776725.1 Gnathonemus echidnorhynchus
GCCTCCATGTCTGGTACATGGCGCTTCATGAACGCGCGTCTCCCCCTGACCTCGGCTCCCTGTGATACTGCCTCCATCTCTGTTGCTTTCCCTGCTCCTCCACACCCTCCTCTGCGCCGCCTTTGGACCTCCACCATTACCATACCATTGATGTCATTTCCCTCAGTTCCTGTGCTCGGCTTTCGGTTATTTCTTATAGGGTGATAAGATGAGAGGAAGTAGTGAGTATTAAGGTCTGAGGACTGGGAGCACTGGGAGCACTGGACATGCTTGGAGCACCATGCTGCTGACGATAAGATCCAGCATCCTGGCAGGTCAGGCAGCTGGCCTGCAGGTGCCCCTGGTGGCCATACTTCAGGCCCTGGGGAATTCCAACCTGGCAGGAAGAGCCATTGCGGCAGGGGCCTTAACACGCAGTACACAGCGCCACAAGCTCAAAGGCAGGAAGAGGGCTGCGGGTTAAGCGAGACAGTCTCCAGTCCCACCTCTCGGGTGGGGCGTGGGGGGGGGGAGGTCAGGAGGGCTGTATGTGCTGAGCAGAGTGTGAAGAAAACAGGGTCAGGCGAGGGGGGGTGGGGGGGTAGAAAGTGGCAGCAGGGCCGTTAAACAGACAAAATGCAACCACACGAGCAGAGTCGCGAAATTCATGCTAAAAGTCGAAGGAGTTTCTGGAATGGCGGCTCGTCTGAGAATCAGTACACGCTGCAGACAGGCTGTAACTGCAGGGCCTTAGCAGAATCTGCAGTGGAAGTATTTCTACAGACACGAATTTTCGGCTTTCTTCCTGTCCAGTAACAACCTTGAAGGGTTCCTTTCATTAACAGTGACTACCCAGTATTATGTAGAGAAAGCATAAGCCATGTCCCAATGATACTGACTAAATTCTACAGACTTGATTGTCAGTTTTCTGCGTTTGCTGTTATGCTGTAAGTCGCACATACACTCTTCAGTTCCTTTTATAGTTTTCTATCCGTTCATTTCAGAACATGTGAGGAAACCAAGTTTCGAGGGTGTAGTGGAAAAATCGGGCAATTAAAATGGGGGTTTCCTGAAGCGGCCCCATTTGCATCTGATACACCTGATTGCCCCACTGAAGCGCGGAAACATTGGGCAGCTCCACGCCGCCTCCCGCACACGCGGGGCTGCGCTTCTGCGCGCCGTCTCCTGCTTACCTTCCAATCGCTGATATCTGCTCCAGTACACGAACAACAAAGTACCCTGACAGGCGTCCGCATTTTTGTCATCGGCCAATTTTACAGTTTATTTTTGGGCACTAAACTATCCAAAGAGGTAAAACATAAATATTTTCGAATGTTGGTAGAATAATTTTATGTGAATTAAATAAGAGCAATTATGTCTAATACGTCCATTTCACTTGTAATGAATTTTCGATAAACCCATTCAAATGGAAAACGCAAAACCTAATTTCTAAAGGATACATTTCATTATTAATAAATAACTATTAAAGAAGTGGAGAATAAAATGTGTTAAATAGGAAGGAACTTTGACGGACATGATATTTACTTTTCTAAAAGATTTGAAAAGAGAATTAGGTATCTATCTAATCGCATATTCGAGTTTATTTGAAATTGGGTAATCAATAAATTTAGTTTTTTTTATCACAAATGTTCGTCATTTTTATTTTAAAACTAGAGAATACAGCTTCCGTATGATACTTTCACAACAAATTTCATGATGAAAGTCACCTCTTCCGTCCTGAAATGGACTCGATTTTGTGTCGTTCTCACCGTTTCATTTAAAAAATGTGTAAAATAGAATGGTAACAAAAACACTTAATGGGGCTTTGCCATAAGAAAAATCGAATCGTGAAAATATTTTGTCCCCATAACTAAAAGGACAAACCAGCTACTACTTGTAGAGTGTTAGACGACCAAATTTCAAAGGTAAGTCTTCTATAAAATGGTTCGGTTTTTTTTAGTTGACCCTAAAAGTGAGAAACAACTTGCAACAAAATGCCCTGCCCACTAATTGTAGCGATAGAATTAATGAGTCAAGAGGGATAAATTCCAGTGCTAATACGAATTATCCGCTACAGTAGCATCCTTTTGATAAAAATCCTCATCATTGTAAATTTAATACAAATATGCTTACTTGAAAAATTGAGCAGAAAAATATAAACTAAGTCACGGGAGGATCACAAGAGGGAGAGTGCGCTGGAATCGCTTTTTATCCAGACACAATAAAAAGGTAAAATGACATTTAATAATCTAATTCAGATAATTACAATGCAGTTTGATGAACTGATCGTCATTAAAAGGTAGATTTATTAAGTTATATTTTATTGTATTCGGCTCATTATATAGGCCTAGGTGCATAAAAATATTTATTGCATATTTAGTAGGGACAAAAGATCAAATTTGTGCAGTATAAAAACTGCGCAACAAACCATATTTCAGAACATTACATATATCTATATTGTGTAAGAGTTGGGGGTTAACGTGTTTGTTTCCTTTGGAGTAAAAGCTGCCTACCTTTATATATTCAGCAATAAGTGCTCGTTTCTCTAATGTTGCCGCACATTTGAAACTCTGCAAAACTTTTTTTTTGACTTAGAAATGCCTCCGAAATAACTGGCATAAGCCGGACGGGCTCGTGTCAACAGGTGTCCCCCCCTTCGAAAGCGAAAGGAACGAACTTATTTTTTCTTTGACGCCAAGCGGATTTTTCCACGTAATTAATATTTCTTGACAGTATGAAATATTATTCACTCGTATTTGGGTTGTTTGAAAAAGTACGTAAGCGATTCCTGGACAATTATTTTAAAACAGCACCTTCGGAATATGATGAGAGAATTCCTTTACTTTTCTGGATAAGATAACGATTTCCCCAATCTTTTTAAATAACCACACAGGCAAAATATTCCCGACATTCATTAACAACACATTTTCGTTTATGTTTTAGAAGAAAAATCGAATATCATGTGAGCTTGCCGCTGCTACCAGTATCACGCTTATCTGGCTGGATTTGAGTCCCGCTAGCGCACCTGCTCAGAACTTCAGGAGATGCATTTTCCGCGTTCTGGTGGTTTCTTTCAAACATTTACTGTTCCTTTTCGAGTTAAACAAAGTATGTGAAAGACTAGTCTCCCTGCCGTCGGCCAGAAAAATCATCATGAATGGTACTCTACCTGCTATTCCTTGAGTTTGCAATACGAAGCTCTTCCAGCTGTCCCCCGCTCCATGTGCTGAAGGTCGCAGCGCCGCAGCAGCGCTATGGAACGGCAGCCGCGGTCCCTCCCCTCTCCACTCCACTTCCTCGTTCCAGCCTAACATTTCTAACTTTCTGTGCTCACACGAGTCATTTTGCAAGCTTTTATCCAGAGGCCGCTTTAGCTCGGAGAATCGAGGCAGCGGCGCTTGGCACGGGCTTTGTGTCATGCCAATAAGAGATGACACCCAGTAGACCATCACTGGCAGCCATGCATGAGAGGGGATGGAGCTCACGGAGACTGGAGCATCTTCTATTTATTTATTTATTTATTTATTTATTTATCGGCCAAATCAGATGGGGGGGACTCCTCAAAGCTAGAGACTGGAGTGCTTCTCAGAAGCCCCTCTGTTTGGACAAGTCAGATTCTCTAACGTCTTTTCCGTCTTCCAGAGCCGCATTTCATTGTTCATTCTCCAGCTCGCCATATTTCCTTGGGGTCTGCCTGGGGTTTCTGTATCTGAATCGTATGGGTGCTGGTTGACATTTCTCTGTGGATGCCTTTTCACTTCAAACATATTGTATGAAATGACGTGAATAGCTCATTTCTGATTTTATACAGCACTTGGCTGGTCATTTTGCATTATAAAAGGGACCCTAACATACTTACACTCATTGACATGCATATTAAAAATAAGCATTTATGAAACCATCACCTTGCATTCTGATTAAATATTAAAATCCAATTTATATGAGCACAAATAGAAAATTTGTTAATCATTACCGAATTAAAAGTTTTTAAGTATTTAATCTTTGTAAAATTAATTTCCATGAAACCTTTTTTTGCTTATAACAAAAGTATATTTACCATTTTTGGAAAAATATTTTGAATTAATTGTTTTAATTGACTTTAATATCCAATACTGCTTATCCTGGTAAAGGTCATAGGATAGCGTTAATATGTACATGTAATACAACGATTAGGACTGAGGGTAATATTAAGATGGACTTAATTAATCCCCAGGGAAAATTCTGGTGCATACAGCAACGACAATGCAGGGCACAGACCAACATATAGTGCCAGTCAGACAATGCAAAGACAGTCCAAACAGTGCAAAAGAGTACATTGCACTAGACAGACAGTATATAGTTTTCTTATATTTTGCGCATTTAAACTGCTTTACGGGAGCACATTATGCAGGAATAACCCTACCAGCAGAAGGTTGTTGGTCTTTATTTAGATCCCGTGTCTCCTAATTTAGCCTGGTGTAGCTTAGGTCAATGGATGACAAGATGTAATGACCAATGCTTGTGATCTCATGAAGTACTTGCTGCATATTGATAATCGCTCAGGGAATATCAGGCTGCATGTGACTGACGTATGTTAGTGCATCTAGGAATGGAACATACTTGAGCTAGAAAATGATCTGGGAAATGATTCGTGATGGCATTGCTTTACCATGGTGTGGCAGCTGTCCTTGATGGAGGACTCATTGTGTGCTGAGATGCTGATGTGTGCATAGAGGCTTAGGAAAGATGAAAAATGCTTAGTCAAATTCAGACACGCCAACCAGACTCCCTGCCCGCTCCCCGCCTTGGACTATTATGACTGGCTTCCCAAGCGACCCAGACAAGTCATAGTGACCTTTTCTGCAGCCCTTGCTATGTGGAGTCGCTATGTTGAGGCAGGTTTACACACCCTCGCACAACGCTGCTGCAAATCAATGAACAAATCTATTTAACAGAGGCGATTTGCAGTGCGGTACGTGTTCATATCACAATCTGATGACCATAATTAGAAGTGGAAGTAAAAGGGCTGAAATGTGGCGCACAGGTGAGTGCCGGAGGGAGGGGGCTTTCTGAAAGTGACAGCTGTGGTCTGATTGGGATGGCTGGCTTTGGGGAAATGGTTTAGTCTTGGCCAGGACCAAGCCTGTTTTAGAATATTTGTCCCAGTTTGGGTTTTAATCTTTTTCATCTCCAGTTTAGCCCCAATCAGTCTAGATGTAATATGAATGGACTTGTACTCTTGTTTGTTTGTTTGTTTGTTTAATATATATGAATATAATATGAATTCACTGACTGAGAGGTCATCCCAAAAACCTGCACCCACACTGGCTCTCCATGGATCAGGTTCCCACCCCTGTCCTAACCAACACAAAAAAACTACAATTGCAGTGTAACTAAGTAGTAGCATAGTATAGCTAATTAAATTGATAACTAGTTAATATAACTAGTCTGTTAAGACAAACAGGCTGGTTCCTACAGTTCAGTCCTTCAGTTGAAGTCTTTTGAGCTCTTTTGACAGCTAGTATGGTTTCATCAAGGGAGAAGCTTCAAGGTCTGTTATGTTACTGAGCTCTCCAGCGACATGGTAGCTGACTGACACTCATGTGAATAGGAGGGCCTGGCATCAGTAGACCTCTGCTTAGTCGCAGTATAGAATGGTGAATATGACATTTATAGAAATGCCCATTTCAACTAGATATCCTTACTAGGCAATGCAGAACTAATTAATGTTTATATAATTAAGTCCTTTAAAACAATCTAATAGTCTTTCAGCTAGTAAAAGTATACCCAGTTAATATTCCTATAGTTAATTTATAATTTGCCACAATACTCAATACATAATACTCACAATACTCAGACAGGTAGCTAAAGGATAAGAGATGCATTATGTGATGCAGTAAGACTGATACACCCTGTACCCTCAGAAGGGGAAGTCAGTGTAGTCTGTCCTTAAAAAGCATGAAGTTTTAATCAGGTATTAGCAGCATGTGAACTGCTGCAGGTTCTCCTGTAAGGACAGTTATTGGGTGTTTATTAATACCAAGAATGCAAAAATTGTACTTGTGGTGTTGGCAAGAGCATTCTTGCTAACTCAAGAATGAACTTGGGGGGCAATGAATCATGCGATTGTTCTCATTTATGAGGGTGCCACTGATGTATCCGTGATGTTTGGGCCCGGGCAAGAACGACATCCTGGATGTTTACCTTCCTCTGAACTTCTGTTCTTGAGAATTGGAACTGTACTTCGGCAATGGAAGGTGACGTCAAATGGGTTAGCGAGAACACAAGTATGGTCAAATACACATATTGATAAACACCCATTGTGTACTGATTGTGGTAGTTCATACTCTTACAGCTGGAACCAATTCTAGAATTATTATTAAGCATTATAGTTAAGTATCTCCATCCAACAGAGGTAGGAACACAGTCCTGGAAATGAGGTTAATAGTAAGGTAATAAAGTTTCACTCTTTAAATGCACAGGTGTCAATGTAAATGCACATCATAGCTGTTAAATAGATCATTTGATGTTCTACAGTTAAGAGTGCATCATATCAGTGCATAGTAGGTATTAAGATATAAGGGTGAAAATGCAGTGCTTTTAGTAATATAACAAGCACATAGTAGATAATGTATTTTTCTGTGTGTTACTTTTTCATAAGGGCTAGAGCCTTAAGGGAGGTTGGTGGCCTCTTTTAGCTGCAAGTCGGCCTGGAAAAAGGGAGTTTTAGCTGGGTGGTGTCAGGACTGTGCTGGGCTGTCCTCTCTTCTCACTTCTGTATCAGACTATCCTCTCCTCTCACTGCTGCACTGGACTGTCCTCTGCTATCCTTACTTCACCAGCCTGTCCTCTTCAGTCCCATCTACACCAGCCTGTGCTGTCCTGTAACTGGCTGCATTTTGTCAATTGTTGCCTCAGCTTTGTGTTGGTTCAAGACACTAAACATCTTAAATACTCCTGCCTCACATCATCAGGATGGACCATCAAGTAGCCATATTTTCTACTTAGTATATTTTGTGATGCATACAGTACATCGTAGAAGAGTTGTAAATTGGCAATGAGCCAATGGGATATATAGCAGTTTTGGGTTGTGAACAATTGTTTGGCTGATTATATTCCATCAAATGTCCTTCTGATGTTCCACATTTGTTGAATGTGAATTACCAAGATTTTTGAATGGGTTCTCTGTCCCAAACAAGGTCAAAGGGCATCTGTAATTCACACCCCTTTTTTAGGTTAATTAAATAATCAACATCCATATCACTTGCTACAGCAGGTAGAGCAGCAGCTAAGTAACTGGGTTAATGACTAATTGCAGGTCCCAGGTTGGTGTTTTAGATTAATAAAGGTTTTAGATTAATAAATGCTTAACAGGGATTTAGTAAACAGCAGTTATTGGAAAATTGCAATGCAGAAATTTTAATGTCTGCAAAATGTGTGCTATTATGGTAACTGCTGGTTAGCGAATGTGAATTTAGGGAGATGCACTGTACGTGTCCTGGGGCAAAGATAAATAAACTGGCTGCTGTAAGTGAACATTTCCAGTCCAGATTTAAAGGAACATTTTTAGTTCAGATTTAAATACTGAGATTGCATCTGATAAGTGCAAATCAAAGTGCTTTGTATTCAAAGTCTGTCCTATTAAGAGTTTTTTTTTGTCCTTTCTTGTAGCAAACACTCTGCTGTGAGCTAAATCCTAGCTTGCAGTTACAATTGAGTAGAAGAGGCTGCAGTTTGGTTGACGCCAGTTGAAATCGTGATAGTCATATAGAACTGATGACACTGACTTATATTTCTGTAAACTCCTAAGTGTTTGTAAGTGGTACTTCTTTAGATGATGGTATCTGACTCATGATAATCACTGAAAGGAGCTTCTTCCGTTCTCTCTGCTTAACTTACATTTGTCTGGGCAGGTGAAGTGCGGTCCATGACTTTACCTGGAGCTGAAGAATCACTGACAATTAGCCACATGCACCAGGAACACAGATCTGTCATACAAAGGGTGCGGCACCTGACCACATGATAGCTTAGAAAAGCTGGAATTTCTTTATGTCTTTTGGAGGTTTCGCCAAACCAGTTGCGTCCTTCCGGGTGGACAGAGCATGTCACACACAGCTGGCGGGAAATGCGGTTGCCGGCAGAGAGTCAGATGTTCCTCTTTGGAGAACTGATGTTGAGATCCGTGTGATTAGGGTTTGGGTGTCTGTGAGTTTAACAAATAAAGGATTGGAATGAAAATGAATGTTTTGGCTTTAGGAATGAATGAGACAATGGCTAGGAAACGTATGGGAGTTGGGTCTGCAAGGGAACGAGGACGTATGTTTGATTTCAACATAGGGTAGGGACCTAATCAGCCCCAAGCCCCCTGTCCCACTAAACACAAGGAATGAACATGTGGTCTGCTCTGTCTGGTCTACTTTTACATCATCAGCAAAATGGCTGAAGGTAAATGAAAGCCTCATCACCTGGCATTGGCCCCCCCAAGGATAGCCGCACCCTTCCCCCTTCTCATAGCCAGGTTTTGCTTGTCTGGTAAGGGTGGGTGTCTTCAAGCAGCAACTCAAAAACTGAAATTGAAAAACACACTGCATGTGGTTTCCAAGGCAGGTGGAGCTGCTTTCTGAGAGCAAGTGAAATTCCAAAGTTAAGCAGCAAATAACATTCTGATTCTGAATTCCCCATTGTGTGTGCAGTCATTTGAAACAGTGGTGTGAGAAACTCACAGTCAGTAGGGATAACATGCAATCAAATAAAAATTTATTTATAGAGTACATTCCAAAAAACAGGGGTTGACCAAAGTACTGCGCCATTCAAACAAATCTAACTAGGATTAACAGAATATAAAACTCCACAAGAAACGCTAAGGTAACCAGTGTTACATTGGGTGAAACCATGTGTGAATTACAGCAGTAATATTAAAATGCATGGCTGCAAGCTCTTCTCCATCATACCATATAACTCACTGTGCTTTCCAATTGGGGAAGAAATCCAATCATCCATCCATCCATCCATCCATCCATCTGTCCATCAATATGCCTGTACAATTGTGGTATTGATTTGGATCTCCACTCCACTTTTACATGGCAAAACTCAATATAGATGAGTGGATATACTATTTCTTCATTTATCTTTCAGTGTTTGTGCGAGTCTTGTTGAACAAGTGCTGCAAAGTTGTTGCCCAGATAGTGGTCTATCAGAAATGTATAGCAGAATGTATGCGCTGATACAATTTTTTTCCCACAAATTCATCCAAATACATCATTTCTGAATTAATATTTATAGAAATAGTCAATAAATAATGAGTTCTTCATCATCTTTCTCCAAATGAATAGCTTCATTTCTTTCCCATGTTCTATCATTATTTCACTAAATGAAGTTTCCGCTAGAATGAATGTTGCCCCTCATTGCAGGTAAAAAGAGAAGTGAAAATCTCACAGCCTTTTCCCAGTGTTCCTTCTTTTCGGGCCTCTGTGGGGATGGTCTGGGCTGCTGACTTATCAGAGGTGAGAGTGAGCTCTTATCAGCAAGCCCAGCCTTCTGCTCTGCAGGGGCCCAGACGCTCACGGCTAGCGGACGGCGTGGAGAGCCTGGGTTCTACTGGCCCTGCTCCCGGGGAATTCAGGGGAACGGGAGTGAGTCAGCAGAGTGAGGCCTCTCCAATCACTTTTAGCAGGTTTCACAGCCTTTCCTTGTGTTTCAGATACCAGCGTATCCCAGTGACACAGCAGTAAATACCTGCCACACCTTCTCCCCAAGAGGGACAGTAGGACACAACCTTGCTTCATGTCATTTTCCATGTCAGGATCAGAACGAGTAACTTACAAGGTTTAGGAGGATCTCAGAAGTATGATAATATATTCATGTAGTTTTAAATGTTTTTCCTAAAGTTTTTGCCTGTTATCCTTTTAATACCTGGTAAGTTGTAATTTCTAAAAGTGCTACTAAGGATTATAGTATGACATGCATTATAAGAGAATAAGATAAGTGTGTGCGTACCATAATATCCATTTGCATTTTATAAATGTCACTTTTAGTCAACAATAAGATAAGAGTCAGGTTACTCTGTCCTGTCACTAGTCATCTGAGACACAGATGTAGGCCTGGGTGCTTGCACACTTACGACATGGTGATCAGCAGAGGAATTTCCACACATAGGGCTCTGCTGCAGGGCATTCTGGGATATCAAACACAGCCTTAATGTGTTGTTGAAATGCCTGCAGGCTTGTGCACTGAAATGAATGAATATTCATACTGCCACTGATACACAACATAAATAGAATAAGAAAGATGAGACCCTTAATTTACGTAGTGTCACACAACACCCAGACGGTGGGGGACAGGGCTGGTGGTGGCTTATAGCAAAGCTCTTTGTAGCAGATAGCATTAGATAGCAGTAATTCCAGGCGTCATACAATCCTTGATTGTCAAACATAAAGCCAATGTGACTGAAAGGGCTTATGATACCCATATTTTTACATTACAGTGCATAAAATACAAATTTTAAACATGAATTCTAAATACGAATCTTAATTACATGTGAAATTATATATGTAAATGGTGCCATCCTTCCATCCATCTTATAACCACTTACCCAGAACAGGGTTGTGGGGACCTGCAGCCTAACCCAAGAACTGTAGGCCACCCAGGATGGAATGGACACATACTATTTCTCCAGGGGTGGGATGTGAACCCACAATCTAGAAGGTGTGAGGTGACCATAATGTGTCTCCTCTGCAGATAAATAATATCCCTGCATAATATCATAGATATTACATAGATGACCCAGATACAGTTGTAGAAAATCTAAGCTTCAAGGATAATGATTTGAAACTATGAAGTAGTTCTTATTGGTTTTTTAATCAGAAAAGGCTGATTTCAGTTCAGATACTTGAAATTGCTTTGTTGTTGCTTCATAATTACCTTTGATTCATCCCCAGCACACAAAACACCAGTTAGATACTGCTGTGCTTCCTCCAAGCCAAAGAGAGCTGCTCTGCCACTGATTCGTATGCTAATGCTGCCATTAAAACTCTTTCCTTTTGATTAAACACTAAATATTTACTCCAGCCTTGCCGAGATGATAAAATGGTTGTCCAAAGCAATATTCTGCATGGTGAAGTACAAAATAACTGCTATTTAAAGGCTGAGTGTCCCTCTCACAAACAGCTGATTTTGTTTTAGTCAGCCTTCTTCTGTTTGGGTCATTGTTTGTTTAACGAAAGCACCAGTTTCAATGTTCAATTCAATTCATTTCATTTCAATTCAATTTTATTTGTATAGCGCATTTTCGCAACTTTACATCTAAACATCTCAAAATCAAATGTAAAATGGAATTTCTACCAGACTGACCAACAGTCTTCCTTAATAGATTCTGAACTAAAGCTGGGCCCAACCTAGTGATGGTTATTTGCCAGTGGTGCCCAACAAGAGAGAAAAAAATAATTACATTTATTGTCCTGCTACTTGGGCTACTAGTGCCCAACAACTAGGTAAGGCAGTGGTTAAGCCTGACTGCTAATTATGCAGCTAAACTATAAAGCAATGGTTCTGACCTTTTTCAATGTGAGAGCTACTTTTGCAAAGAAAATATGCTGGTGAGCTAACAAATCGCAATGGCAAGTCGCCCGGGGGGGGGGGGCTTGGTATATTACACCGATTGGGGGGGACTGGAAATTGCATCACGGTTAACGGTCTTGCAATTGACCGGTTGGCAAAACTAGGCAAGTAAAGTGAATGAATCTACAAGATACCTATAACAGACGTTCCAATTTGGCTTAATTTCTTGGTATATCCTATAGTTACCATAGAGACAAATGCATCATAGATTCTAGAGACAAATGTGATAGATGTGGCTGCCCTGATTCTAAATGACCAAGTAAGTTGCTCAGAATATTTACACAGAAATCCACATCTTACATCTTTTCTTTCAATTTGAGAATGAAGTATAGATTTGACAGAATGATACCCATTGGTACGTAAGCAGCAAGACTGCAATGCTATTAAAAAGCATCAGCCAGATTGTCTCATATCAACACCCAACAAACTCTATGACCCAGGGAACAAAAGGTGCAGGCTGACCCATTTCATGCATCTTTAAGCAGCTTTCAGACACTACCCCCCCTTCCCCCGCACCTTAAACAACATGTATGCTGTAATGAGATTAAACATTTAAAGTACGCTAAGACGTTCAACATTGGTAATCACTTTAAATAGTCAAATTTAATATTGGTGACTTGAAATCCCAGTTTCTTTGGGAGGGCATTGTACTCTGGGATGTCAGAGTAAATTAAATTTCCCTTTG
>JAODJU010004455.1:0-12253 GCA_026776725.1 Gnathonemus echidnorhynchus
GGGTTACATGTGTGTGGAGTTTGTATGTTCTCCCCATGTCATCGTGGGGTTTCCTTCGGGTACTCCGGTTTCCCCCCACAGTCCAAAGACATGCTGAGGCTGATTGGAGTTCCTAAATTGCCCACGTGTGTGTGAGTGTGCCCTGTGATGGGCTGGCCCCCTGTCCACAGTTGTTCCCTGCCTCGTGCCCGTTGCTTCCAGGATAGGCTCCAGACCCCCTGCAACCCAGTAGGATAAGCAGCTTGGAAAATGGATGAATGGCCTCCTATGCTTCATGTTTGCTTTTTGATGTTACACCAATGCCAAACGTTCCTTTGATAATACATTTACGCTCTAACACCAACTGGCCAAGGAGCAGTAACTGGTCCTGTGGCCACTTGGGTTTTCTACTCCTTCTATCCATGACGAGTCCAAGGTGATGAATTTTGGCTAAGCCTAGTTAAATTCTATTTAGTTCATTAATTCCTGAGTTGCCAGACATTCCTATTAACAGGTTGGCAATCAAATTTAGCTAAATAACCTAGACAGGTGAGTATTTTTTTTCTGTAATTGACTTTTGAGCATTGTTTTTTATTACTGCAAACGGGTTTATAGGCAAAACAATGTCATACATTTTTAAAATAATGTGAAGATGCTTAGTCCATCACTTGCATATTCTGCCATTTTATTTGTCTTATATTCTTTGTCATTTGCCTTTCTTTTTGCGTTTGTGTTTCTTGATCTTTTTTCTGTTGTTTTTGCAGTAGTCTTTTCGCACCTGCCTGCTTATAGGATCCAACCTGTCATTCTTCAACTAATCATAGAAGTGGTTTCAACCAAGGTCTTGCATGAGGATTGACGTCAGCCACAGAAACTGGGTCTTACTTTTAGCTTAGGAGTCGGCTCTTTTCCCAACTAAAAGTTGCTCTCAGCTACTTTGTGAATAGGTTTTAGGGGAAAAAAAAAACTCTTAGTTAAAAACTTCTGGTGCGATTTAGGAGTACTCTTAGTAGTAAGATAAAACGCTTTGTGACTACGGGCCCAGGAGTGTATGTTGTGAATGGACTGCAGTCAGATTCTTTGCCTTCTCCCTGCAGCAATCCAAAACAGGCCAGATATCTGGTCTGCATGAACATTTATCACCCATTTCTTATTCCATGTATAAGCAGTTCTTAGACTTGTTAGTGAATTCCTAATAACTGACTTGATTCAGCCCCAGGCTAAATAAAATGCAGACCTTTTTATATTGGTGTTTAGCATGACTCAGTGATTCAGGGATATGTGCCGATATCAGAACCGTCATTGAACCAAATCTCAGGGCAGGTACAGCAATCCTATCTCTGTTGGTCCCTTGAGCAATTACTCCTTTATTTTATTTTTTCACAGCTGTAGCACTGAGAGTTGGAATGCCACCACCATTTTCTGTGTGTGGAGTTTGCATGCTGTTACATGTGCTTTGTGGGTATGCCTTTGGATGAGGCGGTGTCCTCCTGCAATCCAAAGACATGCAGTCTCTCCACTGCCTACAGTGCATGCGGGTGAGTGTGGGCGCATAATTCCCTGTGCCCTGTGATGGACTGGCAGTTGGTCCACTGTGTATCACAGCCTTGTGCCATATGCTGTCTGCAATAAGCTTTAGCCCACCCACCCAGAAGCAGTTACAATAGGGATAGATGATTTTTGTCATTATTATTATTATTATTATTTGCAATTTACATCCATGCACGGATGGGGGTCTGGAGAATATCCGGGAAGCTATGGGCACAAGGCAGGGAATAATCCAAGTTGGGGCCCCAGTCCATTTCAGGGCACTGTCATTCTGGTAACGCAAATTCACCTTAGCACGATCTGGAAAACCAGAGCACCTGGAGAAAACCCCACATGCAAAAACCACACATACTACTGTTTGACTTGTGGCCCTTAGTTTCTTGGATATGCACGCTTTGACCGATGCCCAAGCAGCATCTGTAGTGCACTCTTCAGGATTCCTCCAGCTGATTCGGTTGCTCTCTATGTGCATTGTGCGATCACCTGGCACTTTCTTTCTGCTCTTGAATATCTGCACTGTGCACTGCTTTTTCTAGGCCTAGCGCTGATAGCTTTCAGGAATGATGTTTTTTGTTTCTTGCCTCTCTGCCAAAGTGTCAAGCAGAGATCTGGTACTCCCATCACTGTGAGGGAAAATTGCACCTCTTTCTTGGGCCTGTTGTTCTGAAAGCTCTGTTTTTACTCAGGATGGCAGATGAAAGCGAGGCGTGTAGGTCTAAGGCTCAGACACCCTTTGAAGGCTCTCCCTGGAGTTCACTTCTTAGGGACACAACTCAGTACATCAGACACAATAAAGCTTGATCTTGCAAAAGGAAAATCCTTAAAAGAAGTGGCAGAAAAGACCCTGGAGGGGGTGGAGGACAAGGCGTTTTTTCAAACTCCTCACACTTTCTCTGACTGGGGATCTCTGCAGTGGAGGTTTTGAAGAACACTTAGGAAGACACCCAGTGCATCACTAAATTGAAAGTCTGATATATAGCTTTCAGTTGGCACATAAATTTGTGTGAAACAAAACAAATGACTGCGTTCAGATAAAAAGAATTATAAATGCTAAGAAGGATGAACAGGCTTCAATAAATTAACTCCTCAATAACATCTAAATTTTTCTGTGTTTCAAATTACTAATAAAAATGATTATAGTAGTAGTATATAATTACAAAGATGTTCTTGAGTTCAGAACGCCCAACTTACAGTCAGCTCATACTTACAAACAGACCGCTATAAAGCCTGTCATATTTTAAAAATTGGTTTAAATACAAAGGTTCATAATAACAAATGCACACACTACTTTGTGATGTTTGTGAAATCATTGCGTGGCTTCAGCGGTTCATCAGTTCAAGTTACAGTATAATACCATACAATACCATACAATACCATATGTAGCTACTTTTTCAATTATTATTATTATAGTTATACAATAATTATTGTTATTATCATCTACTTTATTATTATTCTTCAGGCTTACCTAGTGACTGGCTCAGTGGGCTAAGTTGCTGTACTTGTGGTCAGAAGATCGCCAGTTTGAGGCCAGGCCTTGGCAGAATAGTCACATGTCTGTGGGTCCTTGAGTAAGGTCCAGGGGTACTGCATGTTAGCTGACCCTGTGTTGTGAGCCCCCGCCAAGCTATGGAGAGTATGGGTGAAGGGGTTGGCAAAGACAAGCATTCCAATGCACTCGTGCAAATGGCAAATAAAAGTGTGTTTGTTCATAAACTTGACTAAAAGACAAACTCAGGGAACAGATCTCACTGATAACCCAGGGACTGGCTGTATTGTTATTTTTCAGTCACGTACTTTAAAAGACGGGGTGTGAAATTTGTTTGCATATTCCCAAAATATGCAGTACTGTACTATTACTGTTCGGGAGAAGGAGGAACAGCCCTCAGGACCTCACAATAAGCCAGAAGTCCCTGGTCTTTGGTATAAGCAGAGCAGTGATCTTTGCTTGCTGCTCAGTTTTGTATCTCTGGTGCTGCCAGCCTTGACGTTTGTTTCTTTATAGCAAGGTTAATCTGTCATTTTAGTCTTCCTGGCTCATTTTTGCTTAGCTGTATTTTCGAAGTCGCCTGTCGTTTTGCTTTTTGGGGTGTCTGTGCTCTTTTTTTCTAGTTCCTGTTCTGCCTCTGTGTCTTGTCTCCTGCTGGTTCCTTATGTTCTTCCTCATCTCGTCTCCCAGTTCTCATATCCTGTTTTCACCGGTTCTCCGCTCTTCCACCTGCACATTTTGTTCCAGAGCTGTAGCAGTCAGCAGCTGCAAGCCCCATCAACTGTCTGCTTCATGGTGACTTTTTTTTCCGCTGACTCTTTGAGGCGGGAAACCTGACAGTTTGATGGGATATTTATATTCCACATTTGGTAACTGAGATAATTAGATGAGTTGCACCAGGGTAATACATAGCTTATCTGTAATAGGACTGAGTTATATAACATAATGTTACACAAGTATTTAACTCTTAAATAATAAAGGGTAAATGTAATTACATTTTATATAGTGCCAGTTTATAGCTCAGTAGGTCCTTATAGTTGCCTTAACCACTATATCATTCATAAATCTATTTCCTCCAAAACCAGGATTGGTAACTTGTGAGTATAACATTTATATAGATGAAATGAAATATGGATTAATATCCTTGTGACCCTGAACAGGAGAAGCCATTAGAAAATGGATAGATGAATGGATGGATGGATTTTGACTTATATTTATAATTTATAATCAGTTGGAAGAATATAACCATTAAATAAAGTCCCACTATATGACTTTTGGGCTCACATGAATAACACTGTGTATTATGTTACAACTGAATGTACTAGTAGGTATGTATGTGCATATTTCAGCTAGTATATGTCATATAGTCCCCACTTTGTAAGGTACAGTTAGTACGAGTAAGTACCCAAACTGTCTCTAGAACTACTTCATAGGTAGTTGAGCTCATTCACAGAAGTTGTTCTGCACACCACTGTGGTACAGAGCTGCTATTTTTACACTTGTGGCCTTCCTGTTAGCATTAGCGCTGTGTGATGTGTAAGCATAGAACCTCAGGGCATATACACTCAGTAAAACACTGAAGAGTGTGATTAGTGTCAAGTAGTGTGACGTAATATTATTGTCTTAATCCAACATAATTATTTATGGGCTCTGAACACGGCATATAAACTAATGTCAGAAAGTCATGGTACGACCTCATTTTCAAAAAAGTTGGGACGCTGTATAAAATGTAAATAAAAACAGAATGCAATGATTTGCAAATCATATAAATACATATGAAATTGAAAACAGAACAAAGGCAATATATCAAATGTTTATTGTTTTACAACAAATATATGCTCGTCTCCTAGAAAGCCTCCCAGAGAGGCAGAGTCTCTGTATAGTGAAGATGGGAAGAGGTTCATCACTCTGAATGACTGCGTGGGCAAACAATAAATAGTGCAAAAGGAGAAGGACCTTTCAGTTTGTTATCAGCGGACAGTTCAAATCCGTGATGGCATGGGGGTGCGTTAGTGCCCATGGCTTGGGTAGGTTGCACATCTGCTGAATGATATGTACACATGTTTTGGAGCAACATATGCTGCCATTCAGATGTCTTTTTCAGAGAAGCCCTTGTATACTTCAGCAAGACAAACTGTAAGCTAAACTGTATTCTGGGCATATTACAACAGGGACCAGAGACATAGGGTGCGTTCAACTTCATGCAGCCACTTACAGCGCTGGCTTAAAGCAATGCATTCTGGTCCTGACGCAATGCATCATGGTTATATTTTTTTGTCCGACTTAAGCCGGCGCTGCAAAACGTCACCACGCGTCACCATGTCACATGGTGCAAAAACCTCGCGAGAGCAAGACGACTTAAGACAGACTTAAGACCGACTTAAGACCTCTCAGACGGCTACACAAACTGGACCCGCCTCCGTGACGACACAACTTTGCCATTATTGGCTGAAGAGTTAAGTTACATGCATGACATTTGTATCCCAGGAAGTTCCGATGTGCAATCTGCTATTTCTCCCGAAAAGCGCGCAAAGCAGTGAAAACTGGTTTTCAGTTAATTTACCTGGTAAAATAAAGTTTAAGTAAATGACATAAATGCTCTAATAGTAGACATAAGTTAGTGGTTTAGTTATTGTTAGTTACTGTAATGTTGTGCTTTATTTGTTTAATCATCTAATCAGTGAAGAAGGCATTCAAGTAAGAATTGCATTGTACTCTGTACTGTACATGACAATAAAAACTGATTCCTTGAAATAAATGTATTTGATCTTTTTCCTGGCAGCTATCTTGATACACAAGGCCACTATACACAATAGTTTAATTTTTTTCCCACTGCTAACAGTTTGGATCAGGAGTTGGTTATTGTAAAAGAAGTAATGTGCATGCAGGTGATATTTGTATAGATTTATCTACACCCTTCTGGCAGTGCGGCCATTGCAGTCAGGTCTCACAGACCACAAGGAGTAGAAGTTGTCCGACTTGGCTGCAGTCAGTTTATACTCCACCCCTGCAGCTACCGGCAGATCTCGCTCCACATCCCGTTAGCTGCAGACAGACCTAAGCCCAAGTTGAACGCACCCATAGACAGAGCTGGACGATCCGACATGGGGGGGGGCAGAATGACCAGCAATGTCTACTGGCCAAATGGGGAAAGGTCACAGAGGGCGGGGTCCTCAGTTCCCAAATGTTTATAGAGTGTCGTTAAAAGAAGAGGTGATGCAACACAGTAGAAACAGTAGAATGCTCCTGTCCCAACTTTATTGAAACTGTTGCTGGCAAAATTCAAATTGATCATATATTTGTCATAAAACAACATTTCTCAGTTTCAACATTTGATATGTTGTCTTTCGCCTATATTAAATATGGGGTTATTTGATTTGTAAATCATTGCATTCTGTTCTTATTTACTCTCTGCACAGCTTTTTTCTAAATGGAGTTGTAGTAATTTTTCCTTCTAAGAAAGATTTTCCTCCCAAATTTTCATTTTATAGCCTTACATGAAAGTAGAAAAAGCCAGAGGAAGTGTTTGGTTAGCACAGTACTACTAAGGATATTACTACTGCACAAATCTGCAGATGTGAGCTGCTTGGCTTTTATTACACTTGACTCTGTAGCTTGCACTTTTATCATGTTCCTTTTATGTAAATTTACTTTGTGTTTTATGAAGTAGCTAACAGCTAAAAAATAGATTCTTTTTCTTATTGAAATTTCAGCAGAATTCTAATGTGGAATGCAAAACAGGCACTACAAGTTTCACAGGCACTGAGTAAACTGTGTGCTATTCAGGTCTTCCCTGTACTCTGGGGTTCTCCCTCAGTCCAAAGAACCCCCTCTCCCCATTTCAGCTCCTCGCTTCCAGCACTTTTGCCATTTTCCTGTTACAAATTTCTTCAAGTACAACCAAATGCCAAAATTTGGCAGCTACAGATGAGCTGAAGATGGATTTGAGGGAAAAGGCAGTTCTTTGTTGGTCTTGTTTTGAGTGCCACTTGGTTCTGCATTTTCTGCTCATCTACTAGATACTGGGTTTGGTTTTCCCAGCATAGTGGCCCACCCGTTATGACATGTCCCTGGGAATCCTACCAGCCGATTATCATCAGCAGTTTGGAGATGAACAGACCTCCATGGGGATATCACTGTTTCTCAGGACGCATCATCTCAGACAGTTCTACACTTCTCAAATCAGTCAATTGATTGAAGGTCTCTATTGAACAGCATTTTGTCTTAAGGGAGCACTGTTATTATAAGAGATGAGTTTCATCTTTGAATGTACAAAAGCATCTATACTATTTTTAAGGTTGTAGATGTCATTGTATCACTAGTAGCTCTAGTGCTGCTAACTTTGAATACTAATGAAGTTTAAATATCCGCCAACATGTTGTGGGAATTTGATGGATCAGAACTTTTACAAATAATATCATGCTTTTCTATGTATTATTTATTCCATCTTCCTTAAGGTAATATGTAATGTAAAATTATAAGGTAGAAAGAAATATACTGTTTAAGAAAAGCAAGTGAAAAGAGTGAAAAAAATTAACCAGAATTGTGCAACCCTATTCTTTTTATATGTTTCTGTTGTAGGCATAATGAAGCAAAAAAAGTAACGTTAACCAAATGATAAGTCTAAATGCCAAGGGTATGCACAGTGGGTACAGGCGTACGGCTGTAGGCGTCCATGCTGAGGTTTGCATATGATTATGTGTGGGTACACATGAGTGTTTGTGCTCTTTACTCTACTGGCAGCTCCTTTCGGGTTGTCCCACATCCTGTGCTTCCCACCTTAGACTCCAGAGTAAAGACTGTTTCACACAAAGCCCAATTATTTCACACGGTAAAACCAAACAATGTCATTCTCAAATTCACAAACCTAGAAAGTCTTGCATACCAAGTTGCATTGTCATGACTTTTTTTTGGAGAGAGCTCAATTTCTGCAGTTTTTAGATACATTAAAAATGTTTGACCAACAGGATGTCAATTTTTACAGTTTTTACAGTTTATTTTTTTAAAGGAATAAAACGTTTACTTCGGTTGATACTGGTCTTGTTATGTCAGGGCATGGCGCAGACAGGAAAAGAAGGTGACAATCCACTTATGGCTCATAGGACAGCAAAGGGATTTATGGAAGAGTAGGGCTCTTCCATATGTAAATGAATGATGAAAATGTAAATGTAGAGCACGCTAACAAAAACCAAAAGGAACAAGAATAGGCAAGAGAACAGCACTTCCAAGACACAGTAACATGAACAGTGAATAGAACAAAGGCAGGTACTTACATACACTGATCACAATGACTAACAATTTCAGTCAATTAATGGCGGGAAGTGAAAACACATTATTTACTTGGTAACATTATGTGCACCTTCACAATGCATTCATAGAACATTCAGTTTACCTTAACATTCTAACATGCCCTAAAAGCTTTATCATATATGAATAACAAATGTAATAAGAATATATGATTATAATGTTTGTTACTATCAAAATATGTTTGTTATTAATGTATTCCACAGCTGTTAAAGCTATGTTAGAATGTTAAGGCATTATGAAGGTGCTCTTAATGTAAAGCGTTAACAAATATCGTCAGTTCCCAATTTGGAGAGATTTGGGATCTGGTCAGATGCAGACTTTCAGGTGTAGATTTTCTTCCATATAAAGATTTTGCTAAGTGGTTATAAGATTCACAATAAGATCCCAAAAACATTTGTACTCCCAGTCTAAGAGGCAAAATATAAAACCTTAAAAAAATGTAAAAAAACAGCATAAAGCAACCAGAACTGCTACAAACAGCTTAAATCATCCCTTGTAATCAATTAAGACAGAGCTGTCAGGATCAGTGCCCGTCTGGTCCTGTCCTATGTGTCTTGATCCCGTTTGGCCAGCAGGTGTCACTGGCCATCCTGTTCACTCCTCTGTCTTGTAGTCCCATTGGCCCTTGTGTGTTTGCTTTCTCCCTGCTCTGCTGTGTGGTTTAACTGGCTGAGTGATTAGTTACTGTTCCTGCCTTCCCCTTTTGTGGATGTGGGTTTGAGGCTTGCCAGAGGCCAGTCTCAACTAATTCAAGTTTGTTATTTTTTTTTATTTCTCCTGGTTTAATATTTGTACAGTAAAATCCTGTTATAGTGGACTCGCTTATAACGGAATATCGTCTATAACGTTCCGCTGATCCCAGCCGTGCGCCTTTACACACATGCAGGAAAAGCATCAGATACAGCGGACTTGCATATAACGGAATTTCGCTTATAATGGACAAACAATTTGGTCCCCAGGGCCGCTTTTAGCTGTAGTTTTCTTCGGCTATAACGGACATGCAGGCTCCGCCTACAAGGCGCGTGACGTGCCGGTGATATCCAGTGCAGTCACGCAGTTGGGATTATTCATAGACACGGTCTATAAAGTTAGATATAATTATAAAATTAGACATAGTTATAAAGTTGGATTACTACTTGTACAATATAATAATCTATACCACAAATCTATCTGCTGGGGTGTGGCATGAGTAAATAGTGTCCTGTAGTTGTGTTCTGGTCAAACAGCAACTCTTGATATAATGGACTGTTTTGCCAGGTCCCTTGAAGTCCGTTATAATGGGGTTTTACTGTAAAGGTATTTCAGTTGCAATTCATTGTTCTGCTCCTTGTTTCCTGTTCTTTCGGTTGTCCTAGTTTAATTCCCTTAGTGTTTGGTCCTTTTTCCCCTATCTGTTAATTCACCTCTCGGTGCCTGTTAATGGTACTACGGCTACTACCCCACCTGTGCCTTGTTGCCTCATGCCCTCAATGATCAGTTGATTTGATTGTCCTCATCTGCTCCTCATTTCCTCATTTCAGTTCTGTGTAGCCACACTTGCCACTTATAATAGATGACGTTGCTGTCATACTATCAATATAAATTGTGCTTATCTTGAGGTTCTGAAGGTCTGAAATAGTTGTAAAATTTAAGCTCTCATACTTGCCAGTGGAATTCTACATGTTCTTGACTATTTTTAGAATTGGATGTATTCAGTATCTGCTTTTCTCCTTTCACTTATTTGTTCAAAAGAAATTAGAAAATTAGAAAAATTTGAAAAGCTCACTGTTACTGTTGCTAGTGCTCATCCCCATTTGGATTTTTTCGGTATGCGAACCATTCTGAATCAGTTCTGAAAATATTCCATCGTGTTTGGTGTGAGAGTTTTTGATCCATTAGATTGCCATCTGAATATTTTGCAGATTTGTGTCATTTTTTCGAGTCATGTTCAGTGTGAAACGACCTTACTCCTACCATCTCTTTTTTTGGACAAGATGTTGGAATATTAATGGACATTTAATCATAGTGGGCATCATAAAAGAATCACAATAAATGTGTGCTTAAATTTCATATTTTCATAACATTTTCTTAAGTGTGACTGTGAGTGCCTGAAGCTATTCAAGAAACGTACTACTGTAATTCATTTATAGTTCTCATGGGCAAACAGTTTGCTGTGGAAGACATCTGCCCTGCCACTTTCTTTAGTGAGAATACTTTACAGTATTAAATGCGAAGGTTTACTGCAGTGCATTAAGTGCTAGTGCTTCAGGGTGAAATTGCATAGAAAACAACCTGAACATTTCTTGGGGGAGCAGTTTTACAGTGGTTCTGCAGAACATGAGGTTTATCGCTGCTACTCATCTCATTACTTTAAAACCCACAAGTACCATTTGGGCCTATTTAGTTTGCTCTAATTCACACTGGTTCCTTTACCTCTCAAAATGCAGTACTTTTTCACAGTGTATGTGTTCCGCAAGGTGGACTTCTCTATTGTTCATTCCAGAATGTGAATTTGCATTGTAGACTCTCCTTTGATTGCAGGTGCGACTATGAAATATGCAAATATTTCGTTTAACTCTGAATAACTTGGGAATTTTACAGTGCCAGTCCAGATCCAGGTCTTTCTCAGATGATGCAGGTTTTGAAAGTATAAGAAACTTGAATAAGGGCAAGCAGTGAAGCTTTAAAGGACTGTGAGGTATGTGTGAAAAGGCAGGGCAATACAGTATGGTGCTTATTCTTCAATGTGCATACCCATATCTGAAACTCTTCTACCTTTCATTCACACATATAAGTTACACTTAAAAAATCACTCAAAGTATGTTCCACCTGGGCAGGGGTTAAGCCACATGCTACGCATTGGCTGTTTCCTTGCAGCTCCAAAGCAGATTGTCGTGCCTGTACATCTTTGGATGGTTTCTTGATGCCTGGACTATATGAAGATACTTTGATTTTCAAGGCGAGACAGCAGACTTTCGTTGTTCAGAGTGCAGCACAGTAGCTGCCAGTTTTGTGGCACCTCAGGAAAGGATAAAACCTGGGAATCCCTTCACCGATGCTGAATACGTCAAAGTGTGTTTTATCAATGAAGCAGAACTCTTGTTTGCCAATTTCAAAACTAAAAACAGTGTAATTAAGAAAATTAAGGACAAAGCGTTTTCGTTCTGAAGTGCACAAAACACTGAAAATAATGTATTGTTTGTTTACAGTTTGTTAGGGTAATATCAGGTGTTGAGAGCGCTAAGTAGACTTAACAAGGGATGGCGGCAGGGCCAGACAGCATCGTGCTAAGGTGCTGAAGATGTGCACTAAGCTCTCTCTAATGCATATTCAATCTGAGCCTGAGCCAGGAGAGACTCCCAGTGCTGTGGAAGACAAGGCTGGCTGCACAGTGAGGATCATGTTTTTTGATTTTTCAAGAGCGTCCAACACCATACAGCCAGCATTGTTACGGGAGAAACTTTGTCTCATGCAGGTGGAGACACCCATTGTCTCCTGGATTGTGAATTACATGAGGGGCAGACCGCCGTTTGTGAGACTCCATGGCTGGGTCTCTGACATGACTGTTCACGCTCTATACGGTTGACTTTATGCACAACATGGCAACCTGTCACATACAGAAATTTTCTGATGACTTGCCGTAGTTGGTTGTATTAGGGGAGGTCAGGAGGGGGAATTCAGGAATCTGGCGAAGGCCTTTGTTGAGTAGTGCAATAGAAACCAGCTGCAGCTCAACATTGGAAAGACCAGAGATGGTGGGTGATTTCAAGAGATCAAAAAGCCCCCCGTCTTCAATCACTACTGATGGAGAGGATGTGGAAGGGGTGGGCACATACAGGTACTTAGGAGTGCACCTGGATAACAGGCTGGAGTGGAGTGTGAACACAGAGGCCCTGTACAAAAAGGGATTGGACTGCCTCTACTTCCTGAGGAGACTCCAGTCCTTTGGAGTCT